>CAIGRH010022996.1:0-12639 GCA_903798295.1 Fraxinus nigra | reverse complement strand
TCTGTGATCAATTGTGGATATCCGACGGTAGATGCGGCATTAGACCAAGGTTAGTCTTTTGATTGTTTTTGTTAATTTAATTTTCATTGTTATTAATTGCGTTATTTACAATTGTTTGCATACAAAAAACTCCCAATAATTGTACGGAGTATAAAATATTGAACTACACACTCTTCGTGGGATCGACCCTTACTTCTACTACTACATTAGTTTTAGAAGTTTAAGAATTATTTTTAGGTGCCTACGACAGCACACTAAGCCATCCTCCCGTGGGACCAGCGAGCGAGTTTTATCGGATGCAAAGGCATTCTGACGCAGAATGTGCTAGCATCATGTGATTTCAATTTGTGTTCACGTTTGTCCTTACTGGTTGGGCGGGAAACACTCATGATGCTAGAATATTGGCCAGGGCTATACATGACCCAGATATTGACTTCTCACAACTGGCGCGTGGTAAATATTATCTAGTTGACTCAGAGTTCGCACATCGACCTGGGTACATGGCGCGACATATTGTATCATTTTCAACAATTTTACGACGGGGTAACCGGTCAGAGGCGTAACTTTCGAAATGCACGTGAGAAGTTTAATTTTCGGCACTCGTTGTGTAGGAATGTAATTGAACGTGCGTTCGTCGTTTGGAAAAGTCGTTGGAAAATACTCGATCGTATGCCGAGTTACAACTTCAAAGTGCAAACAGCTGTTGTAATTGCCACTATGGGCGTTCAAAGTTTCCTTCGACTAGCGGGCGTGGTCAATGAAGCATTTACGAAAGCGGAAACAGACCCCAACGCAGTGGAGGTAGACCTCCCGGACCAGCGGACGAAGTTGCAGCTGAAATGAATGCACCGGAAATCCAACGAAATGAGTAGGATATGTTCGAAGATTACTTGGCACAACAACATTGACATGTTAATTTTAATAAAAAGTAGACCAATGAGAAAGGTCGCACGATATTTTCACGACAAGCCACGTCCAAGAGTGAGATGCATGTACTTTCATGAGAAAACCTTCAAAATAATGAAATGAAAATATTGTCGTGTGCCTCAAATTTTTTACGTGTACAAAGGAAAATGTGGAGTCCCTTTTTTATCAGGTGGGACCAATTTTACGTGTACAAATAAGAAATGCAATGTCCCTTTTTTCTCAAGTGGGGCCCATGGTTGGTATGCATNTCCCTTTTTTCTCAAGTGGGGCCCATGGTTGGTATGCATTCATTATTGCCATATTGAATTGTCAAATGTGTGTCATAAACATGCAGCAAACTTCACGGAAAAGTGAGGGCAAAATGGGCAAAGTACCTTTTAGATTTCTTGAAGGTACAACGTGGCAATTTTCAAATGGTAAAAAAATTGATTCTCTTGGGAGTGAAAATCACTCCCAGACAGGGGCTAAAACCCATATTGATTTGAAAGCGTGTTTAAAAATTGGTCTACTTTATGATCCAAAATTTGAGGAACTTATAATTATATTTTGATTCTAAATGGATAGAAAATCAAATCGAAATAAATGTTTGAGGACTAAATTAAATTAAAGGAGAAAGTTATGAATTTTGTTGAGAGTAGATTGAACTTTGAAGGAAAAGTTGTTTGAAAAATGGATTTTGAGTGATAACTTTAATAAATCAAACTTACCAACCTTACAAAAAATTTGATAGAATAACGACAAGAAAATACAGAAATGATGTTATAATGCCAATGAAAATGGACAAAGTAACACCATGGAAATGAATGCAAAATCGAGGTAAGAATTGAACCTTTGTCCTTTAGCCAAATTTGCCCCGCAACGTGTCTATCGATGACGACAATCAAGTCTCAAGATACAACAACTATGTTTCTATGTTTGTAGGACTCCAAAACACAAGAACATCGAACTAGAATATGGCTTTTGTACTTCTTTTGAATGAAATGAAAATATTTTTATGAAGAGTTTTGGCTAAGGAAATATGAATGTTTTATGTTATGCTATGATTGTATACCATTGAAATAATGAATATGACATCCCAATGTCTAATTTATAGACGATGAGAGGTTGTGAGTGAAGAGACACGCCTCAAAACTCAGCAACATTTGCTAAAGGTCACAATCTTTGATGTTGCTCGCATGTCACCTATGTGTTGCTCAAGCGCTAAGCGAGCGGTGGAGTTAGACAAATTCCTGGCAAGTTTTCCTCTTTTCTTTTCAACTTTGGACCGCAATTTCTCATTCATCCGGATTGATTTTGAAATTTCAAATATACCATGACGATCTACTCGACAAGTAAAACAAGTTAGTCTATTTATTTTTATAATTCTACACTAAAATCAATTTCACCAACTTTATACCAATTTCAACAATCGCTTACATGAATTGAAATTCCACAATATGCATTAGAATATGCAGACTCTAACAAAAAGGAGTACATACGACAAGTTATAGCATCATGATAGGTTGCTTGTGGTTTTGAACCTTCCTTAGTCGAATACAATAGAAATTACTAGGTTAATTGGTGACGCGGTGTTTTCAACCAATCAGCCACTCGTGTAAATCAAAACAACTATACCGACACCATAACTCATCTAACAACTTCAGTTCTCATGGTTGTGTTCATTTTGGCTCTGAAAAAATTTTGGTTTTATAAGTGTTTAAAGAGAATTTAAGCATCAAACTCTCGTAGAAGCAACCTCACTTCACACTTACATAGGTGATCTGTTAAAGTATTGTATCATACATTTGTTGTCTATTTCCAAGAAATAAAAATCATTAAAAGTATGCATTTATCCTTGTACACTTTTTATTATAGCATTTTAAGTGTGTAGGAATTGGAGTAAGTGGTTTACCCTGAATCTTTCATAACTTAGTTTTCCCATTTAATCAAGATCTTGGGGTCTCTAATCTACAAGGTTGGTTTTCCACTATGGCGATTATAATCGATAGGCTTTAGGCCCATCTTTTGATGGTATACTTGATCTCTTGTTAGTCCTTTTGTCAAAAGATCGGCTATGTTTTCTTTCGATTTAACATAGTTAATTAAGATTATACCATTTGATATAAACTGTTTAATAGTATTATGTCTCTAAAGAATATGTTGAAATTTACGATTATACATACTATTGAAAGTCCTCACAATTTTTGATTGATTATCAGAATTTATATTAATCACAGGTACCGATTTTTTCCAACATGGAATATCCTCGAAAAAATTACAAAGTCATTCTACTTCTCCGATTTATCTAAGGAAATAAACTCATATTTTTCATCGCATATCGAGCTATACAAGTTTGTTTAGAGGATTTCTAGGACACGACTCTGACTCCAATAGAAAACACATAACCACTTGTAGACTTTGAATTTTTTGTATCAGATATCCAATTTGCATCGGTATATCCTTCTAACCGAATATCTTGAGTAGCGTAATTCATAATCAACCGTGTGTCTTAAGCATTTAAGAACACATGGTAATGTCTTCCAAAGGTCATTACTTGGATGACTTGTAAATTTACTGAACTTGTTCACTGTATATGCTACATTCGGACCCATACAATTGGTAATTGTTCGCTAAAATTATACCGTAAGTGCACGGGTCGCGTTTAAGTAATAAAGTGAGCTTTTTGAGTCCGGATTGTCGATCTATCGATGAATGTTTACTTTTGATTATACAACTATAGTCAATTTAATTTTAACAATAAAAACAAACACTCAATAAGCCCCTGTTTGTTGTACATTCTTTTCCTATTTTTAGAAATTTTTGTACCGTTATTTTCCACACACCTGTGGCCCACTACACACAAAGGCAGTCAAAGATGGTAGGCTGCCCAACTTGCAATGGTAATATTTCTTCTACTTTTGGGAAGAAAATGGCTCCCAAACATAGGCTAAAATTAAATTTTGGAAAATTAGGAAAATTCACTAAAAATCTACAAAAATAAGAAAACATAAACATTTGGGAATTTCAGAGGAAAAACATGGTTGAGATTCATAGTTTCTCTTCACTGTAACTTAATTAATTTCTCTACAAGTCAATTAATAAATTACTCGTTTACGATGTTAGACTCGATTTTTCATGTTTAGCTAATTACCTCTCTCGAGCGAAATTAGTCATAATTGATTGTTTAATCTACTATGTCTTTATGACGATTCTAACCAAACAACCACATTAAATATTTGTGAAAATAGCTCAATGTGTCATTTAGAGTTATGGGTATATCTCTATCCCCTACACAAATCTAGAGTATTTACTATTTGGTCTAAAATTTACAATCTTCTCTTGAGTGATGCACAAATCACTGAACTCAATCATTTAATGGGCAAATAAATGAAAAGTATTCAACACAATGATAAATACACATGAAAAAAAAAAAGCATTTTAACATTAAAAGACAAATATTAAAATTAGTTTAAATTTCAACCATAAATCCCAACACAAATAATTTAGCCAATTTTATATATGTGATAACAAAGAAGAATATTCATAAAATATATCACCAATAAAAGAAAACAATGAAGAAACAATATAAAATCCTTGTTTGGCTAGATTTGTGAAGATAATGGTTAGCTTTTGGTTTCCTCAAAATTTCTCTAAATCTTTAAATGTATTCTCCTTGTACTCATGAATTTGCTCCTAATAACAAGTAAATCAAAAGAAAAAGAAAAGAAAAATGAAAAGAAAACGAAAAACAGAAAACAGAAGGAAATTTCATCCTTGGCTACGTGTTTTCTCCCCACTTAAGACCCTCACACTTTTCAAAAATTGCAGGCATGTCCCCCGAGTTTTAAACAAACAATTAAAACGGTCCCCTGGTGAAAGCCAGGACCCTTTCCTTTTTCATTTTGCAGTCTGGTCCTCCAGTTAATTGCAAATCTGGTTCTAAACTTTGATCTTGTACATTTTGGTACTCAAAATTTGACTTTCATAACAATCATGCCCTCCAAAAACTGAAACCCAAGGTCCTTCAACTTTTTGACTTGTGCACTTTGGTCACCAACTTCATAATTTTACACACTTTTAGTCCATTTTTCTCATTTTGTCTTGTTCTCTTTCCTTTGGGTAATTTTTACCTACAAAAACAATAACTACATAATTTTGAATAGATATTCACTCATTTTTATCAATAATATGCATATTTAGGTATTAAATAAGTGTGCAAAAACATACTTATCAGTAATGTACATCAAGTTTCCTATAACTCAAAAATATTCTAATTAGATACGGGATCACCAGTATTTTTAACTAAATATAAACTTAAGTCTATTTGTATTTTAATAGGTTTATCGTCATACTACTTAAACTTCTTAGGTATAATCTCAATATAATATGATTGAGATAATGACAAACCATCAAGTATCTTAGAGATTTTAATCTCTAATATCATGTTGGCAATTCACATATCTTTCATGTCAAAACGTTTTATCAATATTTTCTTAGTTGAGGCAATAATGTTCTAGTTATTTCTCATTATTAGCATATCATCAATAGACATACAATCACATATTCGTTAGGTATGTTTTTTATGTAGACACATTTGTCACATTCATTAATTTTAAAGCAATTTGACAACATAGTTTCGTCATTTTTTTCATGACATTGCTTCGGTACTTGTTTTAATCCATACAAATATTTTACAAACTTATACAACTTCTCATTTCCCGGAGCAACAAACCCTTTAGATTGTTCCATATATATTTTTCTACTACTTCACCATTTAGAAATGCGATCTTAACATCCATTTGATGTATTTCAAGATTATGCAATTCCTCGATTCCAATCAATACAAATATAGATGTGATACTTGTAACAAGTGAATAGGTATCGAAGAAATCTAATGCTTCTTTTGTGTATACCATTTAATTACTAATCTAGCCTTATATTTGTCTATTGATCCATCCGACTTTAATTTACTTTTGAAAATCCACTTACAGTCTAAAGTTTTGTTTCCTGGAGGAAGTTCAACCAATTCCCAAGTATGGTTATACATAATGGATTCAATTTCATTATTAACCACTTCTTTTCAAAAAGGAGTTTCGGGAGTGGACAATGTTTTGTTAAATATCCTTGGATCATTTTCTAGTAAGTACGTTAAAATATCTGGATCAAAGGTCTTATGAGCCCTTTACCTTTTACTGCGCCTTAGTTCTTCATCTATTTGATGATTATCATATTCTTGATAGTTTCCATTTGCAATATCGTAAGTTCATTTATGTGAGCTTACTTATTTCTCTTTACAAGGAAAGATATTTTCAAAGAAAATAGCAATCATTGATTCAATGATAGTGCCTACATGTACATCAAGTATTTCTGATTGATAAACCAAAAATCAATACGTACAACTATTGTTTCATATCCGATAAAAACACAATTTATTGTCTTATGTCCAATTTTTACTTGTTTAGATTTAAATATTTGTACATTTGCTAAACACCCCCACACATTAAAATATTTGTAGGAATGTTTCCGACTTTTCCATAACTCATAAGGTGATCCATCCTTACTTTTGTGTGGTATTTTATTAAGGATATGATTTGCCAAAAGTATAACTTCCCTCACAAGTTTTGAGGTAAGCATGAAGTAATCAACACTGCATTCATTGTGTTTCTTTAGTGTTTGGTTTTTGCGTTCAACACTACAGTTAGGTTGAGGTGAGTATGGTATTGTTATTTGATGAATAATTCCAGATTCTAAACAAAATTCTTCAAACGGCACGTCTATTCTCCACCTCGGTCACTATGAATCGTCATTATTCATTTTTCGAGTTGATTTTCAATTTCAGTTTTATAGTGCTTAAACACTTTCATGCTTCATCTTTGCTTTTCAACGAGTATACATAACAATATCTTGTACAATTATCTATTAAAAAATGAAATACTTTTTACCACATTTTGTTTCGACAAACTTTATATCACATTTATCTGTGTGAATAAGTTCCAAAGTTGATGTGCTTTGTTCAACCAAATGAAACGACACTTTGGTTAACTTAGCCTTTACATAAATTTCACATTTTTCATTTGTATAAAAATGCATACTTGGTAGCAAATTTAAATTCGTTACTTTGAGTATAGAATTAAAGTTTACGTGTCCTAATATATGATGCCATAAATTAGATGACTCAATAATATAAGTAGAAGAATATATTTTATTGATTGAGTTATTTTGTACAATAGAAAGGACGTTCACATTGAAGAGTCCATCTTTTACATAGTATTTACCTACATACATGTTGTTCTTGGTAAGTATGAACTTATCAGATACAAAGACTAATTTAAAGACATTCTTGATTAACAAAGAACACTACACTGAGTTCTTGCAAATATCCGGCACATGAAGAACATTAAGGTCAAGTTCCTTGCCTGATGTCATCTTTAAAGTTATTTTGTCTTGTCCTTCAACATTTGAACTTGAAGAGTTTCCAACAAACAACTTTTCACCATCAATTGGAGTGTAGGATGAGAACATTCATTTGTCGGCATAAATATGACTGGTTGCACCCGTATCCACCCACCATTCCATGGGATTTTGAACGTCGTTGCATTTTGAAATAATAATCGACAAATTTATATCTGATATACCGTTAGATATTGCATCAGATTCGATGATATTCACTTGGGCTTACTTCTTAGGTTTGCGACAATCAACAGAGCGATGTCCAACCTTTCCACAATTATAGCAATTGTCCTTGAACTTCTTTGCATTCTTCTTAGATGATACGAGTGGATGTTTCCTCTTATTGTTCTTATCATTTGATTCCACCACATTAGCCTTAGCTTGTGGTATATGACCCCCAACATATTTAGCCAAATTTTGTTTATCTTCTTCAATTCTCAACTGGACAATGAGTTCTTCAATATTCATCTCCTTGTGCTTGTGCTTGAGATACTTTTTGAAGTCCTTCTACATGGGTGGAGGTTTATCGATAATTGCAGCCATCTGAAATGATTTAATTAGAAACGTGTTCTCGACATAAATGTCATGGAGAATTACCTACAATTCTTGTACTTGACTGATGACCATCTTTGAATCTATCATTTTGTAGTCCAATAATTTTTCCACAATGAATTTCTTAGTTCCGACGTCTTCAGTCTTATGTTTCTTCTCCAAAATTCCCATCGTTTCCTTTGCAGATTTCATGGAAGTACACACATTATACAATGTGTTGTCTAACTCATTCAGTATGTAGTTCTTGGATAAATCGCAATAGGAGAAATCACAATGGTAGGAACCAAGTTAGGTACATCTCCTTCTGAAATTCCCATATTCGAAATATCATTCGAAAAAGTATTGATATCGTTAACCGTATTCATTTTTGTTTATACGAACCAGAAAATAAACCAACAAAAATCAAGATATGAGGAGTAGAAGAAGTTGAACCAAAACGAAATCATTTTGACCAAATAGAAATTAAAAATAAAGCGATCACTCAAATGAAATAAAAAATCGACTTAAGATTGTTATCTGAAAAATGGATTTGAGTGATAATTTTAATAAATTAAACTTGCCAAACTTACCAAAAATTGAATAGAGTAATGGTAAGAAAGTATAGAATTAATGTTAAAGCACCAATGAAAATGGATAAAGTAACACCAAGGAAATGAATGCAAAGTCGAGGAAAATTTTAAATTTTTGTCCTTAAGTCGAATTTGCCCCACAACGGTGCCTACAGATGACGGCAAGAAACTACATGTGTTTATAGCACTCCAAAACAAAATAACAATGAACCAAAATATGGCTTTTGTACCCTATTTGAATAAAATGAAAACATAATTTTATATAGAATTTTGGCTAAGGAAATATTAATTTTTTATGTTATGCTATGATTGCATATCATTAGGATAATGTAAAGGACATCAATGGCCTAATTTATAGAGGATGAGAGGTTGCGAGTGAAGAAACACGCCTCACAACTCAGCAACATTTGCTAAGGGTCGCAATCTTTGATGTCGCTCCCTTCGCCCGTGTGTCACTCGAGCGTCAAAAGCACAAAGTATGTTGCTTGACCGATAGTCTCACCGCTCGAGCGCTAGGCGAGCGGTGCAGTTAGACAAATTTCCAGCAAGTTTTTTAATCTTTTCTTTCCAATTTCGGACCGTGATTTCTCATTCATCCGAAATTGGTTTTGAGATTCCAAATTTACCACGATGGTCTACTCGACAAGTAGAACAATTTTGTATATTTATTTTTATAATTTGACTATCTGATATGATCCAAGAGCCGAGTCCGACGAAGTCGAGCCCAGGACGAGACCTGTTGATTATCGAAGGAGACCCGATGACACGTTCAAGGGTAAAGCGAGTGAACGAGACGATGGAATTGCTTGCTCAAGTTATGGTGGAAGAAGTGCCAAAGTTAACAAGTCAAGGAACAAGTTTCATGTTGGGCTCGGCAAAAGAAACCAAATGGATCAACTCGGTTCAAGCGGCAAACGATCAGCGTGGATGAAAATGTGCATAACTTTCAGCTTGGGTGTTGGATTTTAGCCAATGAGTACAATCCAGAATCGTCACGAAATTCTGCACAAAAAAGGGTGTCATTTTTAACACTATGCGGTCGCATAGTGTAAAATGAAAGCGACTGCATACCTATCTTCCGAGACAAAATTGAAGGCTGAAAGATGAACTGTGCGACTACATTGAAATGTACTATGCGACCACATAGTACATTTTCGGGGTGAAATTTATCATTTTCCGCAAAAGTTTCATAATTGCATGAAAACGCTATTTTTGATATCGTTGTAATCTTTTAGGAATTTACTTACGTCTTAACTTAATTTTTAGAGTTTCCATATAAATAGATCATATTCTTTTCATTGTATGAGACAACATTATTGAGAATTAATTGAGAGGCTATTTTGCTTTCAAATCTTGTTCTTTTTAAAACTTTGTATATAAATAGATCTTATTCTTTTCATTGTATTAGATAATATTATTGAGAATTAATCGAGACACTATTTTGCTTTCAAATCTTGTTCTTTTTAGAACTTTGCGAACTTATCAAGTTAATCTTGTGGTGTTCAACATCGAGTGTGGATCACGCGTTGTGTAATCAATGGGTCATTCAAATTTCGTTTTGCTTGGTTGCTTGATTCATTATACTTGGTTCAAAGTCTAAATCGAATTATTTTTTTGGCTTTCTTTGGATCGTCAATCTTTTGTGGGGTTGCGTAATGATCGTTGCTACGTGGTTCTCATCACTATCGGATTAAATCCAAATATTTTGTCGAAATTGACACAAAAATCACCTTTACATGATTTTATACTTCACCAATTTTATAACAATTCCCACAAAAGTTGGGTTCAAGATTATAAAGTTAAAAGAAGTGAAAGTTAGGCATCTTAACCTTATCGAACAGCCTACTTAGGGAAACCCTACGAGTTGTGTCTGCCTTTGACTTTTTCATGTTAGTTTATTGGAAAAATAGCGTCAAGACCTTCGTTTTGGTACCCAATTCTCATATTTTCCGATTTGATTTGTTGATTCAAAATTCGTGCCATAATGGGGCTCATACGATGTATTGCTAACGATCTCTTCGAGACGTGTATAAAATGCCATTTCACGACCAGTGCATGTGCATCAAATAATTGGTCGAACGTACAACCCGTGAAGTAGACATATGCTGATTTTTTATAATTAATAAATACTGTTTGTGGGGGTAGATGGACCAATAGGATTAAAGATTCCTCTTTCTTGTCCCTTTATGAGAAATCAATAGAAATATGGGAAATTAAAAAAGAATGACTTTTCCTGCAAACTATGTTGATTATTATAAGTTGTAATAAGCAACTTTCAAGTTAAAACAATTCGTACATATACGTACACATATAGTTAACATGTACATATGTATTAAATATGTGTATGCTACAATATTTTATCCTCTTAATTATTCTTACTTATGAATAAGTCAAGAAAATGAGTTATAAGTGGTTATATAAATAGCCCCTGTTTGGTGGTAAATTTCTTTAAGTTAAGAAAGGCCAAACAAGATGTACTTATTTTACATAAGTTATTTATGAGTAGGACATTATTTCGACCAAAATACCACTAAGGCACTAATTAAGAGTGCATTTGGACACCATTTTTTGCCCATTATTAAAGGAAATATAATCGTTGCAAAATGAAAGTTGAGATATAAAAGTAAAAAAAAAAAAAAAAGGTTAAGTAGGGTCCATAAAAGGTAACATTTCTTCCAAAAATGAGGTGCAAAATGGCAAACCAACATGCTCTAAACCTCTTTTCAAATCTCGCCTTCATTTCATCTTCATTTAACTTTCATTTCCTCTCGTTTGCTCTCAAAGAAACAAAATTCTAATAACATATTTTCTCTCAAAACATCTCTAGTTCTTTAAGGAAATTCAAGCATAAATCAAGAGTCCTCAAAGGAGCAATAACAATAGTTAAACAAGAGTTTTTGTTCTTGAAAGGATGAAGAAGATAATTTGACGAGAATATTGGTACTTTTAGAACTTCTTTCTAACAAGATATTAGCATCAATGCTCTCGATCCCATGCCTTCTTTAGTTATCTTTCTGTTTTTAAAGTTATGATTACCATTGTTTCAAATTTTAACTAAAAATAAAACATAATATTATGGTCATCAGCCTGATAAAACTCATATTTTATTCGCTAACATGACAAAGGCTTTTGGGCCTTAGCTTAAAAGATTTGTATGTCCCAAGTAATTGGACTGAAAGTGTAGGGTAAATTTGAAAGTTTTATCCAAGTTCTCTAAACGTATTAATTGCAAATGTGTCAGTGGCTGGGCTAGGATTCAAATTCTTTGGGGAACAGCATAATTATAGAACTCCTTTTCAAACACGATAAAAATATAAGATGATATTTAAAAATCTTACGAATTTTCATAATTCTTTCCTATAGGTTTCATACTTCCAAAATGCCTAATAATGCCCTCGTTATTCATTATCAATTGTGATTTTCCATGTCAAAAGAGCAATTCCAAGAGTAAAATTTTGAGAAATAAAAATTTAAAAAAAAAAAAACTCACTTATTTTAAAATTGAGAAGTAATGAAAAAGTCGTATATATGAAAGTCCAAGAGAATTAATGAGCTCCTCAAATTTCATGTATTCAAAGCACCTATGAAATTCTAACTTTTTGAAGAAAATTCACGATAAGCACCAATAAGATTCTCATTGTTTCAAAGAATTTCGTATTAGAAGAGTTCATAGAAATATTTTGAGACCACATAGTTTTATATTAATAAATATCGTATTTAATAGAATTTGCTATACTTTCACAGAGTATAATTTTGTATTCTATTATCGGGGCAATAGATTGTTTAATTATTATTTATAAAATTCTTTGACACGATAGTTTCTTCATTTAGGCCCTTGATATAATTATCGTAGTGTGAATGCCAATAAAGAAATATGTAAGAAATCGCAGCATTTTTTAACATGAATTTCGGGTCAAAAAACTTACTTGAAATGATGAATTCCAAGATATTTTCATGGTTGAATCACTTTGCATTTCAAAACTTCAAAATCTACATTTTGTTGCTCTCCAATGGTTTCAATCCTGATCGCAATGGAAGGGGATTATTATCCACAATCTAAGTTTCAAACTTTGTAAGATTTCATGCCAAAAATATGGTTCTAAGGACTTTCTAATTTAGGAGTAAAATTTCATACGAATTTTCACTCCATTTTTCATGTCTT
>CAIGRH010022979.1:0-22015 GCA_903798295.1 Fraxinus nigra | reverse complement strand
GTTGAGGCATGAATATGTCGAAACTGTACAATTAACTTTTCCACCACGGAACAAGGGATTTTCTTATAACCATAAGTATAAGCTCCACAAGGGCAACAAGTCACACCGCAATCAGCAAAATAAATATTTTGGAGGTCAGACTTCTAGTGATCCCAAATGAACTATAAAGAAAATAAAAATCAATGCAAGTTCTGCAAAAATAAGTGTTATTGGCAGAAAAACTATTTTAAGTTTAAGACTTGGTTGGAGAAGAAGAAGAAGAGTTTTGTATCTCCTTGGTTTTAGTTTGTTATGAGTCTTCTTTTGTAGATGTTCTTTTGAATTCTTGATGGTTAGACTCATGAGCAAGTATTCATATTGTGAATTCCTTTTAGGTATTCACAATCAAATGAAGGCCAAGTGAGAATGAAGTAAGCATGTGCGTTGGGAATAGAGTTCAAGTGAAGGTTGAATTCATAGGGATAGTAAATTCATATGAATTCATAAGAATTCATAGGTTGAATTCTTTGGAGTCTGGGTTCTCTCTTGTTTTAGAGAATACAATTTTTGTACTGATAATGAGACGAAATTTAATTTCTATCAAAACTTGGTGTTTCCGATTTTTCCTTTAATTTTGGTAATTCTTTTGATTGGACATTGCCGCTTCTGTGATGGTTTATATAAATTATTTTTAGCTTCTTTTGGTGAAGTCTCTTGTGTTGTGAATGTGTCAAAGAAAAGGTCTCTAATTCGTGAATCATCCTCCATGTTGTGGCATAAGAGGCTGGGTCACATCGCAAAGGATAATATGGAGAGATTGATTAAAGTTGAGATATTTCTCTCTCTCGACTTCTCTGATTTTGACACTTGTGTGAATTGTATAAGAGGAAAGTTGACTAAATCCACTAGGAAAGGTTCCACTAGGAGTGATGATAATTTGGACTTAATACATATTGATATTAGCGTACCTTGCCTTCTATCATATGTGAGAACAAATATTTTATAACTTTTTTTGATGATTTTTCACGATATGGATATATTTACTTGATTAACGATAAATCCCACGCACTTGAGAAATTCAAGATTTTTAAAATGGAGGTAGAGAAACAATGTGGGAAAAGCATCAAAGTTGTAATATTTGGCCAGGGTGNCTTGTGTGAATTGTATAAGAGGAAAGTTGACTAAATCCACTAGGAAAGGTTCCACTAGGAGTGATGATAATTTGGACTTAATACATATTGATATTAGCGTACCTTGCCTTCTATCATATGTGAGAACAAATATTTTATAACTTTTTTTGATGATTTTTCACGATATGGATATATTTACTTGATTAACGATAAATCCCACGCACTTGAGAAATTCAAGATTTTTAAAATGGAGGTAGAGAAACAATGTGGGAAAAGCATCAAAGTTGTAATATTTGGCCAGGGTGGCGAGTACTATTGGAAGAACGATGAGTCTGGTCAAAACATGAGTGATTTTACAAAGTTTTTACAAGGATGCAGCATAGTACCTCAATACACCATGCCCAAGAACACCTGAACAGAATAACATTTCTGAAAGACGTAATCGGACTCTAAAAGACATGGTCAGGAGCATGATGAGTAGAAAACATTTGCCATGATATCTATGGGATGAAGCTTTGAAAATTGTTGTGTATATTTTGAACAGAGTTCTGAGTAAAATTGTTGCAAAGAAACCTTTCGAGTTGTGGAAAGATGTAAGCCAAGTTTGGCTCATTTCAGAGTTTGTGGATGACCAGTTGAGGTGAGAATTTATAATCCATTTAAGAAAAAAAAATTGACCCAAAATCCACTCTTTGTTACATCATTGGGTACCCAAACATATCAAAAGGATATAAGTTCTATTGTCCCAATAGAATTGTTGAGTCAATCACTGCTAAATTTTGGGAAAATAACTTTGGTAATAGTGGGCGTTCTATGTTGAAGGAATTTTTTGTTGAACCGAGTCTAGTCATTATTTCAATTCCTGTTATATAGGAGAGAATTATACATCCACCAACTGAAATTGTTGATGAAGAAATTGGGCACCAAGAGGAACTTCAAGTTCCTCCACCAACAACGATTAAGTCAGTTTTTGACCCACAAGTTAGGAGATCGCAAAGGAAAAGAAAGTCTGCATTTCCTAGTATTATATTACATATTTCTTGGAGGGTGATTTTAATATTGGGCATGTTGTTGACTTTGTTACTTTTAATCAAGCATTGATAAATCTTGAGTCACATAAATAGATAAATAATATGGAAGATGAAATGAATTCTATGGAACAGAACAATATTTGGGAACTTGTTGAACTTGCTTCGAATGCTAAAGCCATAGATAACAAGTGGATCTTCAAAAATAAATTGGACTTCAAAGGGATGTTGAACGAAATAAGGCAAGATTAGTTGCAAAATGGTTCACTCAACGAGTGGGCATTGATTATAATGAAACTTTTTCACCTGTTTCGTCAAAGATTCTTTTCGAATTATCATGGCACTTGTAGCACACTATAATTTGGAGTTTCATCATATGGATGTTAAGACAAATTTTCTGAATGAAGATCTTTCTGAAAGGTTTTACACGAGACAACCTAAACGTTTTATTGGAAGGGAAAAGAAAATTGGGTATGCAAGTTAAATTAATCCTTATTTGGCTTCAAGTAGGCATCATGCAATGGTATTTGAAGTTTGATGAGGTTGTGATTTCTCTTGATTTTGTTGAAAATACAGTTGATCAATGTATTTACTCAAAATCAGTGGGAGAAATTTTATTTATCTTGTCATGTATATTGATGACATTTTACTTGCTAGCAGTGACTTGGGGTTATTTCATAAGACAAAGAAAATGTTATGTGCTAATTTTGAGATGAAAGATCTTGGAGAAGCTACGTTTATGCTTGGCATTGAAATACATCGTGATAGAAATCGTTGCTTGTAGGGATTTTCTCAAAAGGCTTATATACGACATGTTCTATAAAGGTTCAATATGCAGAAATGTGCACATGATGATGTACCTATCATAAAATGAGATAAGTTTAAAGAAACTCAATGTCCAGGAAATGAGCTAGAAAGAAAATTTGTGAAGATGATATCGTATGCTAGTGCTGTGGGGAGTTTGATGTATGCTTTAGTTTGCACTAGAACATATATTACTTATGCAGTCACTGTTCTCATTAGGTTTCAGTCAAATCTAGCGGCAAGAGCATTGAAAAGCTACTAAAAAAGTTATGAGATACTTAAAGAAAACAGAAAGTTACATGCTCACTTTCCAATGTTCAAATCACCTTGAGGTGGTAAGCTACTCAGACTCAGATTTTGTTGGATGCCAAGATGATTTGAAATCAACCTCATGTTATATTTTCATCTTAACTGGTGGTGCTATCTCGTGGAAAAGTGCCAAGCAGACTCTGGTGGCATCTTCTACTATGCNCTGTGGGGAGTTTGATGTATGCTTAAGTTTGCACTAGAACAAATATTACTTATGCAGTCACTGTTCTCATTCGGTTTCAGTCAAATCTAGCGGCAAGAGCATTGAAAAGCTACTAAAAAAGTTATGAGATACTTAAAGAAAACGGAAAGTTACGAGCTCACTTTCCAATGTTCAAATCACCTTGAGGTGGTAAGCTACTCAGACTCAGATTTTGCTGGATGCCAAGATGATTTGAAATCAACCTCATGTTATATTTTCATCTTAACTGGTGGTGCTATCTCGTGGAAAAGTGCCAAGCAGACTCTGGTGGCATCTTCTACTATGCATGCTTAATTTATAGCATATTATGGAGCTACAATTCAAACTGTTTGGTTAAGGAATTTTATTTATGAGTTGAAAGTTGTTGACTTCATCTCGAGTCCAATCACTATTTATTGTGATAATATCGCAGTAATGTTCTTTTCAAGAAACAATAAAAGTTCTAGTGGATCAAAATACATTGACATCAAATATTTGGTGGTCAGAGACAGAGTCAAAGAATGGCAGATGAAAATAGAACATATTAACATAGAGGCAATGATTGCAGATCCTTTGACTAAGGGACCCGCTGCTAAAAATTTTAAGACACATGTTACTAATATGGGTATTGTGGAAGCCTTTGATATTTTTAGGTAGTGGGATTTATTTATGTAATTGACTTGATCCCTTCACGGGGTACGTAGGCAACCCATATGTTCTTCGGGTGCCCCTTATAATAATAAAATATATTTTTCCCTATCCATAAATTATTTTGAGCATGCATTTGACTTATATCTTTTATTATGATATTATCTTGATATCGAGATATAACAAATAAAGACATAAGATGGGTCTCTTTTAGAGATATGTGACTTCATTTTGATTAAAAACACTGTGAGGATTGATATGAGTTAGCACAATTTTTATCACATTTGGTACTAAATTCATACTGCATACTACCACATTAGTTGGAGGATGGGGATCCATGTCGATAAGAATGTTGGCGTTTGTAGCTATGGAGTGGTCTTACATCATTTGACTGATATAACGACTTCCATTTCAATGTTGACATTCTTGTTGGACCGGATCATGTTGTGTATGGTGTTATCATTTGAGTTATACTTGTGTGGCCACCTATGTAGTCTAACTTGGAGTTTAAAAGTTTTGTTCTATAACAATCAAATGTTTACCCAAGTGGGAGAATATTAGAATAATTCTATAATGTGGGCTTCCATTTGATTGCGAATTTCACGGGTTAGATGTATGACTTGCAATGATACTGTGATTGGGCTCAATATGTGAAGTGATCACTTGGGTCATTGTATACCTTACAGACTATATTTTTATAATGTGGGAATTTTAAGTATGTGAGCCAAAAATATGTAAACCCTAATTAGGGTTAGAGTCGTTAATGAGACGACGTAATGATTTCCTATGTAAAGGCTAGTCCCCTCTCCTCTCCATATTGTTTATTTGGCTTGCCTCATTGGCAGCTGATTATATTTTAAGGAGCAAGGAGAGGAAGATCTATCTGGTAATATTCATATATAATAATGTCTTCTACATGTATGAATTTCAAACTATCAATTAATATATTTGATTTTTGTTCTCACCATGATTACTGTGAAATTACAACATATTATCCTCCTATGACCGGAAGAGACTAAACGTGTTCATACATATTTTTGTTAGTATAGGGTTTCTGTTAGAAATGGGAGAGCATAAATTCACTCAACACTCAAACTCATGAAAAATAGTGGAGGAAATGTATGTGATTTTATTATCACTTCAACTTGACTTGATTTTCAAATGGCTAGATTACAAGTATATATAGGATTTTTCCAACATGAATCTAGTATAATACATGTATCAATATTTAATTGCATACTTTTCCTCTACCTAAGTACATGAATGACACAAATAGATATACATGTACTCTCTTGAATTCATGCATAAAAACATTCTAACATTAATTTAGGTATTTATGGATTATTCTAGAAATGAATTTAGTTTATTAATTCAACACCCCCCTCTTAAACTCGATTCATTATGTCAATGAATATCTAAACTTTTGAAAACGTCAATCTTTAAGGGCTTGGTGAACATATCAACAACTTGGTCTTGAGACTTCACAATCTCAAACTCCATTTTTATTTTTTTTTTTAATATGCACTCTCGTATAAAATGATACCTCGTATCAATATGTTTATTCCTTTCATGAAACATTGGGTTTTAGGCCAATGCGAGAGCAGACTTATTATCAACAAAAATCCTGTTACGCCTTTTGTTGGTTGGTGAATCTCCTTTATCAAACTCATAAGCCAAATTGCATGACAAACACAAGAAGTAGTTGTGACATAGTCTGTTTCATACGTAGAAAAAGTCACAATAGATTGCTTCTTAGAATTCCAAGTAAATGCCATATTTCCCAGCAAAGAAAATAAACCCGATAATGCTTTTCCGATCATCAATATCACCAGTCCAATCACTATCACAATAGCCAACAAGCTTGAAGTCTTGAGAAGATGTATAGAAAATACCAAAGTCAAGTGTATCGTTAATGTAACGAAGTATTCTTTTGGCTATCTTTAAATGAGAAGTAGCAGGAGCTTCCATTAAATGACATACAAGTCCAACACCAAAAACCGGTCTTGTAAAAAATGTGAGATTGACCTTCTCTTCATCTCTTTGCTTAGGCAATTTAACTCCACATTCAACGATGGTGCTCATTGGCTTGCAATTTGCCATTTCAAACCTTCTAAGAATTTCTTTTACTTATCCTTCTTGAGAGATAAGGACTCCATCATCTCTTTGGTTCACCTCAATGCCAAGATAGTATGACATTAATCCAATGTCCGTTATCTCAAATTCCTAGTCACAGCTCTTTTGAATTCTTCAAACACCTTTGAATTATTTCGTGTCAAAATTAAGTATCCACACACAAACAAGAGAAAAATATCAGATTTTTTATTTAATTTCACATAAAGTGCATATTTATGTGGACACATGGAGAAGTTATTTGCATGAAAATATTTGTCAATTTCGTTATTCCAAGCAAGTGGGGCTTGCTTCAAGTCATAGAGAGCCTTCTTCAATTTTAGGACATTATCTCTTGTCCTTCAGCCACATAACCCAAGGGCTGATCAATGTAGACTTGTTCCTCCAAAAATCCATTCAAGAACGCAGATTTAATATCCATTGATTTTGGGCTGCCAAGGAAATAATCGAACAAATTGTTTCTAAACGAGCAACTGGAGCATACACCTCACCACAGTCAATGACAGCTTTTTGCCTGTATCTTTTGGCAACTAATCTTGCTTTGAATATCTCTATCTTCCCTTTCAAATTTTTCTTCATCTTGTACATCCACTTGACTCTAATTGTGCATTTTCCTTTAAGTAATGATGTCAACTCTCATGTATCATTCTTCTTGATTGCCTTTATTTCTTCATCCATGGCATCTCTTCATTTTTTTTTATCAAGAGCAGCTTCTTTAAAACCTAGATGCTCACAGTCCAGGGAGAAGACAAATTGAGTCAAGTCAATTAAATTTTGTGTTACCTCATCGATCGACTCATACAAATCTCGAATACTTCTAGTTCTTCGAAGTCCTTCACTTGTACTTGCTTCCCCAATTTTTGGATTTAGTGGAGGCGTTGGGGGTGGAGTAATAGGCTGCATAATGTCTTCTTCTTCATCAAAGAAGGGATTAAAATTGTATTTTTCCTTCGCAATTTTCTATTTTCAAGCTCTTTATTCATGAAACTCAACATCTCTATTAATGATTATTCTATCATTGCTTGGATTGTACAAATTGTAACCTTTAGAACCTTGATCATAACCAATGAACACATACTTCTCACTTTTGTCATCAAGTTTAGTCATCTTCTCATCCGATACATGTACATAGGCTATACTTCCAAAAACACGCAAGTGTGAAACATTTGGCTTGTAACCACTCCAAGCTTCTTGTGGTGTTTTGCCATGAACACTTTTGGTATGGCATCGGTTGGACAAATAGGCTACACAAGCAACTACTTCAACCTAAAACTCCTTTTATATATTTTTGCTCTTAAGCATACTCTTTTCCATTTTGATGTGGCGATCTTGGAACTGTCAAATGGCGATGAATGCCATTTTTCTCACAAAAATCTTTAAATTCATTAAAAGTGAATTCTCCACCTCTATTGGACCGAAGAGCTTTGATTTTTTTTTCTCCAAAAGTTGTCCCAAGCTCAAAATGTTACTTTTTATATCCGGCACATAAAATACATTAGAAATGAATCGATATCTTCCATCTTTCAAGCGTATCAAAATAGTGCATTTTCCTTGGACTTGAACTTTGGAAGAATCTCCAAAAGTGATATTTCCGCCAATTGATTCATCAAGCTCCATAAATAAAATTTTCTTTCCAAAAATATGACTACTTGCACCTAAATCAAGATACCACTAATTATTCTCTTCATTTGCATCGCTTTTGCAAGCAAGAAGCAAAGTGGGATCTCCATCTTCATTTTTGCTCTCCACAAAGTTAGTTTTCTATTCCACGTTATTTTTGCATTCCCAAGAATAATAGCTATATTTGTGACAAGTATAACATTCAACATTTGCTTTGTCATACCTTCCTTGATTTTGCATCAAACTTCCTCGTATGCCTCGTGCACGGTCTCTTCCTCGATTGAAGGTTTGGATTTTCTCCTCATTATTCAAAGGTTGGTTGTTGCCTCGTCCACCTCTGCGACCATGACATCTTCCATGTCCTCGACCTCTTTCGGATGTGCCACTTCGTTTCTCATTCTCTTTCAATAAATGCTTTACTTTCAAAGTTTGCTCTATCGATTCTTACTTCGGTTTCTTCAGTCATTCTTCATGATCTTGCAAATATCCAACAAGCTCCTCAATGGTCATGGTGTCCAAATCCTTGGACTATTCAATGGCAACGACAGCATAATTGAATCGTTGATCTAAGGAACCTAGAATTTTTCCAATGACCNCCTCGTCCACCTCTGCGACCATGACATCTTCCATGTCCTCGACCTCTTTCGGATGTGCCACTTCGTTTCTCATTCTCTTTCAATAAATGCTTTACTTTCAAAGTTTGCTCTATCGATTCTTACTTCGGTTTCTTCAGTCATTCTTCATGAGCTTGCAAATATCCAACAAGCTCCTCAATGGTCATGGTGTCCAAATCCTTGGACTATTCAATGGCAACGACAGCATAATTGAATCGTTGATCTAAGGAACCTAGAATTTTTCCAATGACCTGGTCATCCTTCATGGCATCTCCATATCTCCTCATTTGGTTGACAATAGCCAAAACTCTTGAAATATAAACTGAAAAAGATTCAGACTCCTTCATTTGTAGGAACTCGAATTTGCCTCTTAATGTTTGGAGACATACCCTTCTTCACTTTATCAACTCATTTAAAAGAATTTTAAAGAATATCCCATGCTTCCTTGGAAGTGGTTACTCTAGCAACCTTCTCAAACATCTTTTCATCTAAATTTTGATAGATGAGAGATAAGTGACTTTTGATATTTCTTCATTGTAGTTGCATCTACATCTTCTGCTACGATACATTTGGCCACGAGTTTCCAAACATCATAGGCTCCAAGCAAAGCCTTCATACGAATGCACCAATTATCATCTTTCCTTTCAATTATCTCCAAACACAAGCGGATCTAATACCAATTTGTTAGAAATTGGAGAGCATAAATTCACTAAACACTCCAACTCACGAAAAAGTGGTGGACGAAATATATGTGATTTTATTATCATTTCAACTTGACTTGATTTTCAAATGGCTAGATTATATGAGTATATATTGGATTTTCCCAACATGAACCTAATCTAGTACATGTATCAATATTTAATTGCATACTTTCCCTCTACATAAGTACATGAATACATCGATGGACATACTTGTACTCTATTTAATTCATACATTAAAATATTCTAACATTAATTTAGGTATTTATGGATTATTCTAGAAATGAATCTAGTTTATTAGTTCGATAGTTTCAACCATTTTATCTAAAAAGCAATAACGGACACCACTTGTTAGGATCATATATTAACCATTTCATCAAAAAATTAATGGGTTTCAGATAAAACCATTTATTACACTCGATAACCTCATTTGAGTCCCTCAACTCGTGACTTAATAGCGACATTGTTTCACCCCAATTGTCACTAGTATCAGCAAAATACAAAAAATTGAAAACTACGCCAAATATTTTAATCTGAGCATTGGTTAAAAAAGAAGTATATACAGTTTGTCTGAATGTGTCACCTTCCGGAAGCCAAGGTACAAACGTTTTTACTCGCATGTCATGTTCAAGATTCCATTAGAGTTGTCCAGTTCTGTAAATGAAGACATTAATAAAAAAAAAAATGATATTATTCCCTACATTTCAATTTAAGGCACCAATCTATTTTTCTGTTACATTTAAATGTTCAACCTTTCAATTTTGTATCGCCCAAATCTCCATGTTATCTAGTTTAAAAAAAAAAAAAAAATCTTACTCACACATTAGTTAATTTTTGAATGGTGCATAGATAAAATTTCAATAAAGAACAAATAAAAAAGAAAAATTCTGTATTCATCAAAAACAACTCGTGTCCACTTGTTTCAACTCTCAACCTATTTTTGCACAAACCAAGCCTGAATTTAGGAATGAAATAATCCTCGTAGTTGGGACCACCGGATATTTGACGTTTTAGCATTTTCTAGAGGCTCCAAAGAAAGTTACTTTATGCTCCATCCATCCTATTTATATAAGCTGACTTTTTTTTATTTTTTATTTTCTTGTCTAATTTATATAGTCATATTTCTTTATTGAAAAAGTTTTTGTTTTGTTCGTTTACTAATATACTCTTATTTAATTTACTTAGTTATAACCAATTTTTTTCACTTAATCTTGAAATTGTATAGATTTTAATTTACATACTTATTGTAATCATCAAAATACATACAAATAGTTCTCAAAGGGAGTAAAGTTTAAATGGTTCATAATATTTAATTTGCGTAATTATCACCATTATTTTTAAATATCATTACTAGTTGTTGACAATTAAATAAGATTAAATAAAAAAACTTCTTTGCAAATATTGCTTTTTTTAATAACATTAAGGGTGTATTTGATTGACAATATTTTCAATGGAAAATGTGTTTTTTCACCCAAATTCCTATTTTCATGTTGCATGATTGACATTTTTTTTCGTGGAAAATATTTTCATACTTTTGATCACTTGATCATATTTTTCTCAAAATTAAGGAAAATATTTTCTTTAGGGGGAGGAGAATTTTATTTTTTTGGGAATCCACTCTAAAAATCAATCAAACACATTTAATTAATAATTTTCATACAAATAAATTCTAGACAATTGAATTGCCTAGAATTTATTTTCTTCACATGCAAATTTCATGTTCGCAATCAAATACACCCTAAATGAAATTTCTTAATTCGTGTGAAAATAAGATCAGCTTCCACTTTAAATGGGATAGAGGAAATAATATACAAGGAAAAATCTTTCAACGGCTACTTAGTTGCCATCTTTTCAATTATAATCCTACACATCTACTGTTAGATAGATAGAACTAAAAATCAATGTCAAAAAATGTTTGTTATTGGATAAGATTGTTTATTACAAATCAAGTGCAATTTATAATCAATATTAGGAATAACAGTCGCTTCCCTCTTTCTTCACGTAGGAGAAAGAGGAACGATTATGGCCCATAAGCATCGATTGATTTCATCGGTGTTGTACCGTTGAATAAATATAGCCTCCAAAGAGCTTTGATGTTTTCCAGTGATATATTTACATTTGCCCATTCCCATCCTACTCTTCTACTTCTTTGTTTAAGATGGAGGAAGTTGAAGAAATGTGTGTTTTTTTACATTTACTTTTTTATTTTAATTAAAGACAAAGATAAAAGTTTGTTTTGTAAGAGCCTCTTCGAACCACATTTTATTGTAAGAATGTATTTTGAAATAGTAGATTGATGGAGGATATATAGTTAAAAAATAAGAAAAAGTTTAAGGTTTATGTGTACTATTATTTTATTAAAATATGTGGTTGAGAAGAAGAGAGAAAATAATGTATTTTGAAAATAATGTGAATCAAACAAGGGCTAAAAATATAGTATACTAGTCACTAGATTTGTAAGTGCTACAAAATGGGAAGAGTGGAACCAATATGTGACAAAAATTGAAAAGTTCAACTTGCTATATCATCCTAATCGAACGTGTATAGTATTAATTTTGAAAGTACAAATTAGCAATTATTTAAACCCAACGTGTAGAATTACACAATTAAAAACAACAAATCACTTTAACTGTTTCTAGATGATTAGGTCAATTAACTCAATTTAACCTAAGTTTGAATATCACAATTTGTAAATCGAAAGCAGTAAATAACACCAATATGATCATGGAGAACACCCTTCGCAAAGAATAAAAAATTTTGAGCACTTTGTCAATCAACAATCCACTATAAATGATGAGACTTACAATATGGTCCAAACCCGATTAACTTTTAGTCCCCTCTAACCTTCTTCATATAATCACCTCAGTCCTCGTGGCTTGCGTGGTCCTCACACCGCTCTCGACCCCTGGTATCATTTATTTCCTGTGAACCTTTACGAACGAACATCGTTCTTCAGCGATGGAACGCCAAGCGCCTCTTTCCAAAACTTGAGCTACTCTGAAGACTAATTGATAAAGGTAGATTCGGTGTTTGATTAACGATCTTGTGCTTTTTGAGATGTGGTTTAATATAGTGGTATAATATAATGGTGTATAGCTTAATCAACAAATCTAAGTTTTAATGAATTTAAGACTCAAATAATGTGGTTGAATCTTAGCCCTTGTTTGATCCTCATATTTTTCATTCTCTTATTTTCAACTACTTATTTTTCAATAAAATAATATTACACAGTGTTAAAGAGGATCTTAACCATATATCAAAAATCTCGGGATTAGATACAACAGAAACCAACAAACTCCATTGATTCTAGGACTTCTCATGTAATAATGATAATTCTTTTAAACTCCTGTAAATCATAGCAAATCATTGCCAAAATATAGTAGATTTGTTTCAATAGGCTTCTATATAATGTAAGCTATTCATTTGATAATATACCACATACATTATTCAAACATTATATGGTATCAGAGCTATTAGACAAATGTCACTAAACTATCTTTTGTTTTTAGAATGTCTTCCCCCAATTCATCTACCTTTTTTGATTCACATGATATAATCTATCCTACCTTCAATTCTCCCATGTCGTCAATATTACCAAACTCAATAGAAACAACTACCCAATTTGGAAAGCTCATATGCTCCCTCATCTCAAAGGTCATGAGGTATTCGGTTATGTTGATGGTACTATTAAACCTCCTTCAAAAACTATTTCTATTAATAATGACACTTCTCTACCAAATCCCCAGTATGCTGCTTGGTCCAAGCAGGACAACCTCATTCTCTGTGCTATCAATTCATCCCTTACAGATGAAGTCATTGCTCAGGTCTACCAAGCTTCTTCCTCTAGCTTAGTTTAGACTGCTTTTGAAACTTTTTTTGCCTCTCAGTCTCGTGCAAAGCAGTACAGGTTTGATCACAACTCGACTCCACTCGCAAGGGTAACTCTACAGCTACGAAGTACTTTATGTCCATCAAAACATTAATGGATGAACTCGCTATTACTGGACAAGCCATGAATTGTGACGATATAACAACCTATGTACTTGCTGGCCTTGGCATCGAGTATGATTCTCTAGTTACGTTGATCTCATCTCACGAAGACACTACTCTTGAAGAGTTATATTCACTGCTCCTTCTTGCTGAGGCTAGAATCAACCACAACAACCAAGCTCTCGTTCTTCCAAATACCTTAGCAAACATTGCCACCCGTCAAAAAACTTACAACAATAATGGTCATAGTCGTGGTAATTTCTATCAAAATAATAATCGAGGACGGGGGCGTTCTAATGATCGGGGTCATGGCTTCCCCAACTCCAACTACAGCCAAAGCTCTTTCTCAAGTGGTAACAATTCCACCCTCTGGTGCTAGCTCTGTAAAAGACATGGCCATATATTGCTCCCTTAACTCCTAGGCCAATCTAGGCTAACTATGCTTCAGCCCCCAACGCCAATCAAGACTGGCATCCCGATCGGGCGCCACCCACCACATGACTGCTGATGTCAATAACCTCACATTACAATTTGAAGACTATAATGGTGCTGGCCAGATTCATGTGAGAAATGGGACAGGTTTGGCTATCTCTCATATTGGTTCTTCCTATTTAAATACCCCTTCTAATTCGTTTCTTCTGAACCAAATTATAGTTGTTCCTTCAATTACTAAAAATCTTCTCTCAGTTGAAAAATTTGCTACTGATAACAATGTGTTTTTTGAATTTCATGGACACTATTTTGTCATAAAGGATTACTTGGGGAATATCTAGCAAAGAGGTTATGTTCGAGATGGCCTCAACTATTTTTCCCAGCCTTATCAGCCATGTCCTGCATCAGCCTATTATGGTGCTCGTATTTTAATAGTAGATTGATATCAACGCTTGGGACATATTTCTTATCCTATTGTTCAACATCTCCTTTGTTCAATTAAAATCCATGTTGCTACAAATAAGAGACATAATATATGTCCTGACTGTCAATTGGCAAAAAACCATAAATTGCCTTTTTATTAGTCTCACATTACCGCTACACATCCTCTAGGATTGCTTTACTCTGATGTCTGGGGGCAATGTGCTGATGTTTCTACTTATGGATCTCGTAATCATATCTGTTTTCTTGATGATTATACAAAATTCATTTGGTTATTTCCTTTAAAATTAAAATCAAATGTTGAGTCTATATTTATTCCTTTTCAAAAAATGGTGGAACGCCAATTTGATACCACCATTAAACCAATACAAATTGATTGGAGTGGGGAATACAGACGTTTAAATACTTTTTTTAAGAACACTGGAATTCAACATCGACTTGCTTGTCCACACACACATGAACAAATGGGTGAAGTAGAAAGACGACATCATTAAATAGTTGAAATGGGTCTAACTCTTTTAGCTCATTTCAACCTACCAAAACAATTTTGGGAAGACGTTTTTCTATATAGTTAACCATCCCCCAACAAAAATTTTGAATAAAAAATCACCCTTCAAAATGGTATATAAACGAAGACCAGATTATAATTTCTTACGTATGTTTGAATGTGCATGTTGGCCAAATTTACGACCTTATAATCGTCACGAAATTGATTTTCAATCCAAAAAATGCATATTTATTGGTTATAGTCTTTGTCATCAGGGTTACAAATGTCTTGATCTAGCAACAGGAAAAATATTTGTCTCACGTCATGTTATTTTTTTATGAAACTTTCTTTCCATAAACAAACACAACTCTCCCACAAAAAGCCTCATCTTCCACTCATACCTTTCTTCCTATTAATCTTATCTAAAATCAATCCTCTTGCTCTCCTATTTCATCTCATTTAGGTACTCAATCTTGTTTACAAGACCCATTTGGATCGACCTCTGTACTATTGGCAGTTCAAAATGTCCCAACAACTATAATTGGTCAAAGCTCTCCTGATTTAAATCTTGGATGATTACCTGTTGTGACTTCTAGTGATTCAATAGTTGATACTGCACCTCCAGTCCAGCAAGAGCCCATTTCTAAACATGAAATGGTAACCAGATCAAAGACCAACTCTCTTAAGACTAAGAAAACACCAGTTGATCATGTCTGATACCCATTCCCAAAGGCTCTTGTTACATTTCAAACATCAGTTCAGTTGGAACCAACTTGTTACTCGAAGGCAGTCAAATCTTCTGAGTGGAGATCAGCAATGAACAATAAATTGATGCTCTTATTCGAAACCAGACATGGACCTTAGTGCCACCTGTACCCAATGTCAACATTATAGGTTGCAAGTGGGTGTATCGTATTAAACGTCGTGCTGATTGGCAAATTGAACGATTTAAAGCCCGTCTAGTTGCAAAAGGCTATCATCAACACGAAGGAGTTGATTTTCATGAGACTTTCAGCCCATTTGTAAAACCTGTTACCATTCATTTGGTTCTCTCCATTGCCATTACAAAAAACTAGCGTATCAAACAAATACACGTTCAGAATGCTTTTCTACATGGAGTACTCGATGATGATGTTTACATGAGTCAGCCCCCAGGTTATGTCCATTTTGATTATCCCAATTATTTGTGCAAATCAAATAAAAGTCTTTATGGCTTACATTAAGCGCCACACGTGTGGTTCTCACACTTGATAGATTTACTTCTAAAATTGGGTTCCGTAGCTTCAAAGGCTGACACTTCAATATATTGTACACAAAGCCAATCTGCAGTTATGTTTTCTTATTTATGTTGATGATATTATTATCACGGGGTCTGCAGAATCAGAAGTAAATAAAGTAATTCAGATCTTGTCTCATACTTTTCCAGTTAAAGAACTTCGTGACCTCTCTTCATACGTACATCAGACAGTTTATTTCTTACATAGAGAAAATATATTCTTGACCTGCTCCAACGTACTGATCTTGATAAAGCTAAGCCATGCACTACACCAATGGCTTCCACCATCCATCTCTCCAAATATGATGGTACTGAGCTTGACAATAGTTTTCTCTATAGAAGCATAGTTGGTGGTCTACAATATTTGAGTTTCACACGTCCAGACATAGCTTATGTTGTTCATAAAGTTAGCAAATACATGCATTCCCCACGGGATGCTCACCGGGTTGCTGTAAAGCGTATATTACGCTATCTGAAAACACCATCTTGGAGGGCTTATTTCTATCCAAACGATTAGCTCATGCCTTACATGTATTTTTCGATGCAGATAGGGCATCTGACCAAGATGATTGACGTTCTGTAGGGGCCTATTACATTTTCCACGGGAATAACCTCATCGGCTGGTCTTGCAAACAACAACAGACATTAGCAAAGGGTAGCACCGAAGCTAAATACAAAGCTGTCTCTACCACTGCTACAAAGGTTCAATGGATTCAGTCCTTACTTATAAAAATCTAACACCCATTGTCTAATATTCCTCAGCTTTGGTGTGACAACATTGGGGCGACATACCTCTAAGCGAATCCAGTATTCCATGCAAGGACAAAATAAATTGAAATTGATGTTCATCGTGTTCGTGATCTTGTATTGCAGAAGAAACTGAAAATCTGTTTTATTTCTTCAAAAGATCAGATTGTTGATGTTCTAACAAAACCATTGAATAGCTCACAATTTCATCTTCTCAAATCCAATCTTAATGTCCAACAAATTCCCATGAGATTGCGGGGGCGTGTTGAAGAGGATCTTAACCATATATCAAAGATCTCTGGATTAGATACAACAAAAGCCAACAAACTCCATTGATTCTAGGACTTCTCATGTGATAATGATAATGCTTTTAAACTCCTGTAAATCACAACAAATCATTGCTGAAATACAGTAGATTAGTTTCAGTAGGCTTCCATATAATGTAAGCTATTCATTTGATAATATACTACAAAAATTATTCAAACATTATACACAAAACCTAAAAGCTTTTCCTTTATTTTTAACTACATATTTCTCATCAATCTACTATTCCAAAATGTATTTTTTTTTATAAGAAATGGTACTCAAACATGCCCTTAGAATCTTTGAAAGTGTTTTGAATCTTCAAATGAATGATCTCTATGGAAAAACATGATTCAACACCACTTTAGTACGTTCATGGGATAGGCTATATATGGGGAATAGTGTTTGATAAAAGATTTAAAATCAAGTGTTTGAAGCAAATATGATTGCTAGACATCAACCACCGCTTGAGCGCTAGGCAGGCAGTAGGGGTTCTGCTTTTTTCGCTTTAGCGCCGAGTGGACGGCAAGCGAGCGAAAAAGCGTCGTTCTCAATATCAATATCTTCAAGTCCGAATCTTGATCTTCTTCTTGAATTTCTTTGACTCATTTTTGGAGTCTATCAACCCCAAACTATTTTTACAATAATTTGGACTTTACATAACATATTTTGACTTTGATTAAAACTCAATTAATTTCTAATACAAGTCAAATAAAATATGATTTTGACTTGGGAAAATGCCAATTACAATTTTAGACTTGACAAATTTTAGGTACAAAAAAATATAGTACTAAAGTGATAAAATCTGATACATGTAATCACCAAAACATTTATTTAAATATGTTACCCTTTTCTTTTATTAAGAATTTTCAAGTGAATAGAATGGGTGGAAAAAACTTTTTGTTTCTCAACTTATAGCAAAGTGAACCAAACACAAACTCAACTGCAATGAAATAAAAGAAGGTTCAGAAGTTGGTGCAAAACTTATCTATAAGTTGAGTTAATTAGTAAAACATATTTTAATTTTTAAACGATAGTAAACATTATCTAGAAAATTATCAAAATTTATTAACTTTTGTTGTCATTGGGTGAAATGAAAGAGCAAAAAGATACTATTTACTGGACGAAGATGCTATATTATGCATTAATTATATCAATTAATCTAATTGTTCAACTAGTGAGTTTTCAAGATCTTTGTCGTTGATTTAGGAAAAAAAATAGTTTTAAAAATGGATGTTCACCTGCCAAATGTGAAGTTGTAAATAAAATTGTAATGAAAATTGCACAAATAGCATGTACATAAATGTTGATATATTGGTTTACACCCATGTGAGTTGACAAATTTTTTGATCTTGACAACACGTTTTCCAATCAATTGTCAAATTTTTGACACATAGTATGATTCTCATTATATTACACGTACCAATATGTTGAAGATGAAATGTTCAAATGAGAATATACATTACCGAGGAAATGTTCCCGTTCTCCCGTACAACCCAGCTCAATTTGCCATAAAGAGAAATATAATCTAGGTAATTGGGGCACACCATTCGTTAATAATTTAGGCCATGTTTGATTTTGATTTTAAATTTAAATCAAAGTTAACAATTAATTTTAACCGTACATTTCATAGGGTGCATAACTTTTCAACCACGCATTTTCTCAATTTTTATTAAAATCTACTAAAAATCGATTTTAGCAAATGTTTGACAACTATTATTTGAAAACTCGTTTTCCTACATACTCATTTTTAACACCACATATATAAAATAAAAAATTCTGAACGTAAACCTAAAACATTTTTCTACTTTTTAACTACACATTTTTCTAAAAATCATTATTGAAATAATTGTTTTTCAAAAATAGTAATTGTCAAATATGTGGTTAATCTATATCAAACAGTGGCTTAATTATTTATATATTTATTACTATTAATTGCACATCATCTGTGAATCATAGTCCATCTGTGAATTAGTAGAACATAATTTAATTTTTAAACGATAGTATACATTATCTAGAAAATTATCAAAATTTATTAACTTTTGTTGCCCTTCGGTGAAATGGATACTACATTACTACTTATTGACCTTTCACAAAAATACAAAAATAAAAGGGCAAAAAGATATTACTTACAGGACCAAGATGCTATGTTATGATTTAATTATATCAATTAATCTAGTTGTACAGCTAGTGAGTTTTCAAGATCCTTATCGTTGATTTTAAAAAATGGTTTTTAAAATGGATGGAAGCCCGCCAAATGTGAAGTTGTAAAGAAAATTGCACAAGTATCATGTACATAAATGTTGACATATTGGTTTACGCTCATGTGAGTTGATAGATTTTGATAACACATTTTTGAATCAATTGTCAGATTTTTAATACTTAGGGGGGTGTTAATTAAAGTGTAAACTCTATATGTACAAGTAATTTAATCCGATTCTAATTATGATACACGTACCAAAAGGTTGAAGATACAATGCTCAAATGAGAATATACATTACCGAGGAAATGTTCCCGTTCTCCCATACAACCCAGCTCAATTTGCCATAAAAGAGAAATATAGTCTTAGGTAATTGGGGCACACCATCCGTTCATAATTTAGGTCCCGTTTGATTCTGATTTTAAATTCAAATAAAAGTTAATAATTAATTTTAACCTCACATTTCAAAGGGTCCACAACTTTTATTAAAATATACTAAAAATTGATTTTAGCATCTGTTTGCCAACTATTATTTGACGTACTCATTTTTAACACCACATATAAAAAAAAAAATATTTTATATGTAAACCTAAAACATTTTCCTACTTTTTAACCACACATTTTTCTAAAACTCATTATTCAAATCATTGTTTTTGAAAGTAACATGGGGTTAATCTATATCAAAAAGTGGCTTAATTATTTATATATTTATTACTATTAAGGAGCCCATCCTCTGTGAATCATAGTCCATCTTTTCCCTCTCTCATACTCCTCTCTTTCTAAATCTCTTCTCCATTCACGGAGAGAACTTAAAAATGCATATTCTGTTCCCTCCACGGTTCAACTTTTCTCCATCGGTTCATGAAAAATCTTTGTCATTTGCTACACAACACAGTTCATTGCATAGTAAGTTCTACCAAACTGAACTATCGTAATAAATAAAAGTGAATAGTTTTGCGTATTCTTCATTTGAGTTCATATATATGTTAAGATGTTCAAGCTAAATTCTCAATGCTTAGATGGTTTTATAATGCATATACTTTTTTTGAAAAATAAATACAATAACAGCTAACAAGTAATTATATCCAGGAATATGGCAGAGAGAGATTAAAGACGTACCTTTGAGTTACCACATTTGTTGCCGAGTAGCAAAATCTGAATATCAAGGTATAAGAATTATTTCACTTAAGCATTTTCCGAAAGAAGTGTATTTAGTTTTTGTGAGTGACCAAGTGTTGTTACAGTTTTAACGCAGGATGAGTCCCCAGTATGGAAAAAGGATAATGAAGCCTTCGAGGTGGTAAGAAATTTGAGATCTAATAATCAGTTTCTTTGTTATTTAATGATGTTAAATTATCAATTTCGACAATGCATTAATATCGTCAAAAACACGCTTCTTTTGAAGGTGAGTGAAATAGATATTCATGTTGATTACATCAGAAATTTGTTGGGTTCCATGGATGATGGACGAATATCTGTGTCCCCCTACGACACTGCATTCATCGGTCTCATTAAAGATCTTGGAGGAAGAAATGCACCCCAATTTCCATCAAGTCTGGAGTGGATTGCCAAAAATCAACTCTCCGATGGTTCATGGGGTGATGAACATTTTTATTTGGCCTATGATCGGCTACTCAATACACTAGCTTGCGTAGTAGCTTTGAGATCATGGAACGTTCATGCTGACAAGAGTGAAAAAGGTGCATATAACTAATTGTACACAATGCTCCTTTCCAAAGACTTAATAAATAAATTCATGATATCACCATATAAATTTGTTAATGGATATAGGAATATTGTACATAAAAGAGAACCTATGTGAACTTGAAAATGCCAATGCTGAGGAAATGACCTGCGGATTTGAACTTATATTTCCTGCCCTTCTTCGAAGAGCCAGAGATTTAGGCATCCACGGTATTCCATATGATGCTCCTATCCTAAAAGAGATTTCTGCAGCAAGGGCTCGAAAATTGACAAGGTAATATATATCTTAGCTATTACTATTATTTGTTTTGTTTATTTGGAGATGCATATAATATTTAGTCTTAATTCCTAATCTCAAGAGCACAAATATTAATAAAAATAACCAACAGACGAGAAAAGTACACAAAAATCTACGGTGGTTCTCCATCGATGTGGAGAGGTATGCTTTAGCCGTGACCTCATACATACGTATGAGTTCCCAATATAATAGGAACACTTAGCCCTGTTCGAGGGAAAAAGTGTACAGCACGAGATAACAGTTAACAAAGTCGAGGATTTGTTCCTTTTATTAGGACATGCCAAAAGGTGTCCCTTAAAATTGTTTTCTGCAGGGTACCTAAGGATCTCCTGCACAAGGTACCAACATGTTTACTCCATAACCTGGAAGGATTGGAGGACTTGGAGTGGGAAAAGATCCTAAAACTTCAGACACCAAAAGGGACGTTCATAACTTCTCCATCCGCGACTGCTTTTGCAGTTATGGAAACAAAGAACGAGGATTGCCTGAAATTTATCAACTATGTTGTGGAAAAATTTAATGGAGGAGGTATGATCATCTTATTTTTACATCAAAATTTCTAATATTATAAGGGGAGTTTATAACTTTTGGTAATACTTTCTCATCAGTGCCGACTGTATATCCAGTAGATCTTTATGCACGACTTTGGGCAGTTGATCGATTGAAGTGCCTAGGAATTTCCCGGTTCTTCGAGACGGAGATTAAGGATTGTTTAGATTACATATACAGGTAACAGAAAAAAAAAATGTCAAGTTGGTAACATGATGACACCTAGCCTCTAGTTTATTATAAGAAGCCTTTAAGGTATTTTTAACAAGGAAAATTTCTTAACTGTTTTTTTCTTCGAGAACTTTTAATGTTGACAAATCTTGTTGAGAAGTAAACTTGATTTTGGAGTAAGTAATATGGACTTAAGAATTTTGCTCATAGGCCCAATTCAATTAAAAGGCCCAACAAAGTCTAACATTTCTAAAAATATCTTCTAGAAAGATTCAT
>CAIGRH010022959.1:0-11297 GCA_903798295.1 Fraxinus nigra | reverse complement strand
ATAATTAACAACTTATAAAAAAAAAAAGATGACGACTTAAGACATTAAGAAAGATCAAAAGCAGTAAATCCTTGTAGACTTAGAAATAGAGAATTAAGGTCAATTCTATTTCGATACATAAATAACAATGAAATTTCATAATATATTAAAATATTTAAAAATGATTACTTATGATGGGTTAAAATGAGGTCTAGAGAAGACAGCTTGTCATGAAAACACCATCAATTTCAATAATAGTTTGTCCCTAATTATGATTAGTCATTTGTCATGCTTTTATTTCCATAATTTAAATAATTATTACTACCATTATTGTGATTGTCATCATATGCATGTTCTTGTGTCCTATTTGAATTGGCATCGTAATCGACGGCTTGAACTTTATTCTATAAGTTAACCAATTTCAACAAATTCAAAAAGTAAATTCTTGAACTTGACCTTGTCATAGATGAAAAGTCCAAATTAGTACAAACTGATCCAAGTGGAAGAAATTAAAATGTTACTCAAATTTAGAATGTTTCGCTTCTAATGCAAGATTTAGAACTCACATCTTTCTCTCTCTTCATGAAAGAGGCAGTTGTGTTCGTTCGTATAGTTTATATATGCAGAGAATTAGCTTCTTCCTTGTATAGTCTCTTGCCAAGATTGGTTGAAGCTATGGGGTATGCCTTTATCTTTCTTTATATACGGCTAAAGCCCTCACGATCAGATCAGATGCATGCCTTGCACTTTTATGAAACTGGGATGCTGGCAAAGAAAGGGACAAAATCCCAGTCGTATAATCATTCATACTATTTTCTAGATTAGTGTATGCTTCCATACAATGATCCTCCTGTGTCCAAGGAATTAATAAAAGAAAAACTGTTCGATGCATATACAAAGTTACTCATTTTGTGTAAGTAACACTATTATTTTTTTTTTTTTTAACGAGGGGGCCCTTATGCTAGCTAGCACAAAACTATGATAAAACCAACTTTGTATCACCAATCTTTTGTTTCATGATTCAAGGTAATTGTATTACTAATTTTAATTTGTAATGATTAGGCTTTTGACTAAAGGTTACTTGGATTCTAAGTCATTTTTTCCCCTACTTGTCAGGCCAAAACATGCATATTCATAATTGCCATCATTCTTGCAATCTCCAATGTTTAAATTGCCTTGAACAGTATTAAAAAACTAAAAATAAGTTAAAAATCTAGTTCATTAGTACCATCCGGTGCTACTTACCTAACATTTACTTCATGTCATGCACAAAATCGATTTAGATCCCAATTCCATGGGCGCATCCCTCAAGTGTCCCTAGCAGAACTTGAAAGAGTTCACCTTCCCAACAACCTTTTCTATTAGGAGGAGGTTTGCAGAGGCAACGTTCATAACATTCCATTAAGTGAAGGTTTGTCAACAGGGAATACGATAGGCAATGCACAACATCTCTAACAAAGGTGTATAAAAGAGTCCCAGAGGAAATGAACGACCAATAAATTGCATTGCAAAATGAAGTTGACGAAATATCATGCCTGGAAACTAACAAAGAATAGATTTTACATGCAAAACATAAAGGGAGTTGAAAAAACAGACATTTTCTGATGCTGAACCTAAATCAAGTTTCCATGTATAATCCGGCAAGCATCAATTATGGGAGATTCATAACGAAATTTCTGGTAAAAACTAAGACATTTAGTTTGGGGCGGAGGCAACTAAAGAAAAACATCAAACAGATCAAAGACAAATGCAACTCTAGAAAGAGCAACTCTTGCATAAAACAGCAATACAAAGTTGGTTTAGCGTCACTCACACTGGGCATACACATATTAAAGAAGCAATGTATAACGATGACTATCATTATATAACAAAGACCTCCAAAGGATATTGTCCATCCTCGTGTTAGTTCAATATTCTCCTGAATCTAAACCCGTTAGTGAAGCTTCCGTACAGGCAAGGCTGTCAAGCTACTTATTTCAAACAAAATAATTCCAAATGTACCAAATATCCCATCAGTAGATTCAGTACTCATGCCATAACCTGAAATTTTCTAGTATCCTACATTTAAAGCCTTAACATGGAACTAACAATATCAAACATGATTTAAGAGACAAAAAATTGCCAGTGCCCTTAATGAGCCATGCTCATGACCGAATGTAAACTTGAGCGAACTCAACTTCCATGAGACGAATCGAGTATTACCAATAAAGGATAGATCATATTTGGTGGGGTGGGTGAACATACTCGTGAAGGAAATGATCTTTATTACATGGAAATGAAAGAATTTGGAGTGATTAATGAAGAAAATAATGCAGAATCAAAAGAGGCTCTAGTTTACATTTAACAAAATGTTGCTTAATTTAGCAGCAAATCAAGTTAGGAGAATTTTGGAATAGAATCAGCACAACTATTAGCTCATCCAGCTTTAAATATCACGCTTAGCCAGCTTTAAATATCACGCTTAGGAAGCTGTAGCAGGCATATATATGCAAGCAGGATAACATATTTTGTGCAAGAAAAGAAACACTCGATAAGTTTAATGAAGGTTAGAAGTTAGCACACTCAAAACCCAGATAAATTTGGAGTGACAAAAGCAATTTAACATATTCTCCTGCAGAAGCCAATTACATGCTTATCTTGTGTGGAGTAATTCTGTGGTGTGTCTAGCATACAACTCACAGAACAAAAGAAGGGAGACTTATGTGAACGGAGCAAGAACATATAATATTTGCATACCACCTTGTCTTGATATCAAATTTTGGTTAGAAAAAGAAATTAATGTTATCAACGGCATCAAAAGAATAATTAAGTTGTAGATATATAGTATTGAATAAAGCACGAGGAGACAAGATACTGCTGGTCAAGCAATTAATGGGACTTGTGAGGTACAACAATTATTAGGAAATAATCGAGTAAGAAATGTAGCTATGATTGCTACAAATAGTCTGAAGAGAGGAATGGAAGTGATTGAAACAGGAGATCCTCCAAATGTTCCAGCCAATGGAGTGGACGATTTTTCAGTGTTGCTTGGAGAGCCTGTTGATAATTTAGGTCATGTAGATACTCGTCCAACATCTCCTATTCATGGANAAGCACGAGGAGACAAGATACTGCTGGTCAAGCAATTAATGGGACTTGTGAGGTACAACAATTATTAGGAAATAATCGAGTTAGAATTGTAGCTATGATTGCTACAAATAGTCTGACGAGAGGAATGGAAGTGATTGAAACAGGAGATCCTCCAAATGTTCCAGCCAATGGAGTGGACGATTTTTCAGTGTTGCTTGGAGAGCCTGTTGATAATTTAGGTCATGTAGATACTCGTACAACATCTCCTATTCATGGATCTGCGTAGGAATTACGCTAATTGACATAACATTTAAAGTTTTGATTTGAGAACACCTCTTCTACAGATTTTATTCAACTAACCTGAATAACAGACCAGGACCGATTCTTAAAAACAGAATTCAAGGTTCAAGAAAATTCAGTGAACAGTAACATTAGGAAAACATAAATGCATGCAGCCATACTGTTCCGCTATGCGAAAACAGCCACATACACATGTACACATGAAAACACATGTTCAAAATAAGCTAAACCAAACGCAAGTAGCATAGTTACTATTCATTTATTCAATATTGCAGTGCTTCCATGCCAATTTAATTACATATATCACATGATGTTTCAAGGATCGTCGAGGGTATCGGACGCATGTACAGAAGTAGTTAAATTTTGCATGGTTATTTACAAATGCAACTAATATAGTGGTCTTGGTTGTTTCATTATATATTTGAATTTTCGCATAAAATTGAAACCAAAGACCATAAAGGAAAACAATATTTCATACTATAAACTCTAAGCAGCAAAATTTCAAAGGTTTTGTTATACCTCACGGAAATTTCCAGCTATAGGAACCGTGCATTTCTGCTGGAATAAATGACGAATACAAGGTATTGGATCCATATGGTGCTCAGAAATATTAATATTTGAATATAATATGAAATCTGACAGCAAATATGAAGATACGAATCAGTTTAGTCTCCTCCTCCTAGGTGCACGTGAGTCTCCACTATCTATATCCGAAATTCTTGAAGCATCATTTCTCCTTCTGGAAGACGAAGTAGAAAGGGACACTCTGGAGTCAATTTCAATGGCATTATCTATTGTCTGACTCTCAGAGTGTATAGCAGCAGCAATGCTTGACATAGAATCCCTATCATCAACTGGTGGGGGCAGTTCCTGATTTCTTTCTACAGAATTGTTACGGAAATAGGATTCAACCGCTCTTTCAGTAGCTAGTCTTTCAGGCGAGCTCAATGCAAATGTAAGGTTAGACAATGAAGCGGCTCGATGTGAATTTGACCTGCGAAGTAAACGCGACGATCGTCGACTGTTTTCCCTTGCCTCATAGTTCATCGGACTGCTTTCAGTCAAGTCAATCACATCATCAGATGGCATTTGCGGACTACGTTCTCTACGCATTCCTCTAGAAGTCAGAATTCTGTTGAGCAAGGAGTTACTTCTCTCAGGTGATTCATGAGGACCATCAGAGTTTCGAGACTGAACCTGGACCAACTCTCGACTCAAATCAAATGTATTACTAAGACGACGGAACATTTCCTCCATTGGAATAGTAAATGCAGCCCTTTGAATAGTCTGCCTCCAGCTCTCAACCACCCGCCGTGCTTGGGGCCTAAAAGGAATCTCCAGACTAGAATCCTGATCTGGCTCCCCTGTATTATTACCCCGACCATAAATTGGGGTCACATTTTTTGTAGTCACCTCTCCTTTACAAACAGGACATTCCTTTGCATCAGAGTGAACATGTAACCACCTGTAAAGACAAGGCCAGCAAAACAAGTGACCGCAGCAAGTCAACACAGGGTCCTTCGCCAAGTCCAAGCATATATTGCAATCGAAAAAGCTACCTTCGTCAGCATTATTCTTTTGGCCATCTTCCTTCTTTTTACGATCCTCGTCTTCCAAATAACCATTGCCATTCTCACATGTTTTGGCTACCTCAACAGGCCTTTCCACAGCAGTAATGCTACCCTCACCAGTCTGTAATTCATCCCCACCAATCAATTCTAACGCAAGGTTTCTAGTTTCAGGAGGAATTGGAACTTGCCTCCATAATGAACGCCACCGATGACCCCTCTGCCTAACAGCTTCCGAGAACCTATGAACAGGACCATCTAACCAATCCTCCAAGTTCATAGCCATGTTTGAATAAGATCCTGAGCCAGTGTCACCATTATCACCTGAAGTATCAACAGGTCCCAAATTGAGATCAAGATTCATTCCGGGGTTTTCATCTGCCATTGGAAATTCACGAAGTCTTCAAAATCAAACACGGCAATTTCTTTTCAGCTCAACCAAAAATTAACAGGCCCCAACTGTCCAACTCATGCTCGAAACCCTAATTTTAATCAGTCAGGAAATCCAAAACCCAAACTTCCCTCTGGTAAAATGAATTCAAAATTAGCTTAATCTGGCCAGAAAAATCAAAACTCTTGATAACTTTCACACTTGAGTGAATAAAAATCCAAAATTCATCTGGAAAAACAAATTAACACCACAACTGAAGAGGGAAAAGAAAAAGAAAAAAGAAAAAACCTCTTCAGGTGAATAATCAAACTAAATCAAAACCCTCAACTTTAACTCTGAGAAGGTAAAAAATAGTGGACGAGGTTCCTCAGATCGTAACAAAAACTCATTACAATAATCTATACACAAAATCATAACCAACAACTTTCCACAACCAGAACAAAACCCAACTAGGGTTCCACTTCTAATTAGCCCAAAGCAAAAAAGACTAAAACTTTACACCATGTTTACAACAGATAAATTCAGAGGAGACACAGAGAATGAGAGAGATAGAGAGAGAGACCTTGAGAAAAAAGACTAATCTTTTAAGAATTGAATGGAAAATTGAGGCTCACAGCAGGGAATATGAGTGCGGGAATTCTTTTCATCGTTTCTTTTCACTGAAAACCGAAAAGGGGTCTCGGATTCTTCGGGGTTTGTGAAATGAGAAATTGTGTGTGTGTGTGTGAGAGAGAGAGCGAGAGCGAGTCTGCAAGTAATTTTGACACAGCTGGATCATGAAGTGCCACGTCAGCACAAAATTTAGATGTTGAACGAATAGATTCGTATGCTATGCAGTTGCCAGTTCAAGGTGAATTTGATTGTATGATTCTTGAGTTTGGCAAGTTGATTTGAGCCCTTGTTTGGTCAACCATAATTTAGTATTCACTTATTAAGTACCATAAGACCAATAAGAAATTGAATAAAATGGAAACTTGAATTTGACAAAACGTGCATTGAATTAATGGAGCTAAAGTTATAGAACCCTCTCCAAAAATGATTTTCATATTTATCATACAAACTTTTTGTTCGCGTTTTTTCAATCTATTGGAGTTCCTCTCGTTGTCAAAGGATTTTGCATGACGATGCCTTTTTTTTGTTCACCGTAATCGATGACTAGTCCAAGACGACAATTGATGCTCTCAATATTAACACTGCTGCAAGTCATTGAAATTCTCATTGTGGATCTCTCATTTAATGGTATAAAGTTATATGACAATGAAGATCAATTGTCACATTAATCTTTAGATACTATACGGTGGATTAGTGTGAGTGCCCTTCAAGGAGATGTAAAAAGCAGCACCACCCTGAAAAACAGCCTAGAAACGATGAAGATGTGGCAGAACCTAGCTGCTGATCTTGCAACAGATAATAGGCGGCGGGATAGCACCGTTTAGAGATTAACCATTTCTTTTGAGAACAATAATAAACAAAATGGAAAAAAAAGGGTGGGGGGGCAAATCAGAAGCAAAATTATAGTGGTTTACCCATAACGTGAGGCTTACGTCCACTTAAAACTGGCCCCCTATAACACTTTATATAGTCATTAGACAACCTTAGTTGAGGGGACAAGAGTATAGTATGATCAAGATTCTTCTCGAAAGCCATTTCGAAAAGGAATATAAAAGGACTGTTGAATTTGGGACTGAACGTTCACAAATTTTTTATTTTTTATTTTTTGAATTAAAATCACCGTAAATGTACGATTCATTAACAATTAATAAAGTTGATTTGAGTCCAAGTATCATTCCACATAGATTGATTTAGTTTAATTTTAATTATCGCGACCTTAACCGAAATATGAATAATATGCTATATTTGTTTGTGACAAAATTATGACTAAAATAATCTACTTATACAATTATGAGTAAATTAACTAATCTAAATACAAATTATATTAAATTCAAATTGATGTGTTTAGTTAATGACAAATGCACTAGAATCCTAAATTTTCATGCAATAATCTTTAATCTTTTTTCATCTTCTTCTTCGTTTCTTTTCATTGTTGTAAATTCTCCAACAATCTCAAACGATATTTCATATTTACCGTGATGGAGACGGAAACTACGTTGGCTACTATCAAATTGACGAATCAAGATTTGGTACATTTGGATAGGTTTGATGGATCAAATTTCACAAGATGGCAAGACAAACTCAAATTCCTTCTAATAGCGTTAAAGATCTTTTATGTGCTTGACTCAAACTTGGAACCAGTTGTCGATGCAATCAAATAAAATATAGAAGAAGTTCGTGCCGAGAGAAAGAAGAGGCAAGAGGACAAATTGATATGTCGTGGTCACATCCTAAATGCTATTTCGGATCGGTTGTATGATCTGTACGCTAATACCACTTCAGTAAAGGAAATATGAGATGTACTTGGAAATAAATATAAGGCTGAGGAGGAAAGTACCAAGAAATTTCTTATATCTAAATACTTTGATTTCAAATTGTTAGATAATAGTTCTTTTTCGTCTCAAGTACATGAATTACAAGTCATTGTCAACAAATTAAAAGCCGTGAAAATCGAACTTCTTGAATCATTTCAAGTGGGAAAAATTATTGCTAAATTATTGGAGTCTTGGAAAGGAAACATGAAGAATATTATTCACAATTCCGAAGACTTGGAACACATTAAAAAATATCTTCGCATAGAGAAAGAATCAAAGCAAGAGATAAGATCGAATGTTTTTATGATGGCTCTTCAAAAGCTAATGCTTTGGACAATGTGGATAACTCCAACAAGTATAAGAAAAAAGGGAAACATCTTGATCTCAAGGGAAGTTCAAAACTAAGTCCAATGGATCTTGCTATGTTTGTGAACCAGAGCACTATGCAAGAGATACAAACACAATAAGCAAGAAAATAAGGAGGGACAAATGAGTTCCATTGATGAGATTATCACTATAGTGAGCGAATCAATGCAATCCAAAGCAAAGTTCCAGGTTGGTGGTATGATACTTGCGCAACTATTCATGTGTGTTATGATAAGTCTATTTTCAAATCTTATCATAACATTGATGATGGTCAAGAGATCCAAATGGGAAACGGAGGGAGATCTAAAGTGATTGGCAAAGGAAATGTGGAGATCATCTTCATTTCGAGAAATAAAATTACTTTGACCAATGTCATTCTTGTACTGAAAATGTATAGGAACTTAGCAAGTGGGGTTCTCTTGGAAAAATCGAGAATCAAATCTGTATTTGAGTCGAGAAAACTTGTATTAAACTATAATGGGTATTTTGTTGGAAATGGTCATTCTACTGAAGAAATGTTCAAACTTTGTACTTTTGACAATGATTCTAATAAAAACAAATCTTTTGCTTATGTTATTGATTCATTTAATTTATGAGATGGTAGATTAGCACACATAAGAATTAACACTATGAAAAGAATAGTTAAATGTGGATTAGTACAATGTGAAGTTGATAACTTAGAAAAATGTGAAATGTGTATTGAATAAAAAATGTTTAAAAAGTCATTTCATAATATAGTAAATCAATAAACTGACTTGAACTTGTTAATTACAATTTATGTGAATTAAATGACATGTTGACAAGAAGAGGTAATACTGTAATAGACATTTTATTGCTTTTATTGATAATTGTTTTAGGTATTCTTATGCATATTTGTTAGTAAGATCGACATCAAGTAGGATGAGATTGAAACTCTTAATTAAATACACCAATGATGACAACCCTACTAAAAATATACTAAACAAGTATATTTAAGTTCAAAGGGTAATGACAAATCATTTGATAAGTGAATATATTTTAACACTATTAATTCATTAAACCCTATCCTTGATAAATAATGTTGGTTGTTACGGTTGAAGGAATGAGTTATACACCTCTTAATGAAGTTCAGTACTAGATACAAGTATATCTAAAAGTAACAAAGATAGTGGAAGAACTTCATCTATGTAAACTTTGAGGTGGTATTGCCTCAATAAAGAGTTATAATTTCTCTCTTAAAAGTTCAATGAAAAATGGTAAGTACGAGGCCATATTAACACTAAACGAGTCCGAGGAACTTGTGAAAATGTAACACTTGTATGTGTGATTTCATCGGTATTGTTACAAGAAATAATTGGTTCAAAGATTTACGCTACTTGGATAATACTTCGTGAAGTTTATATTATAGTTAAATTCAAATTGAAAGATATCTAGTCCTTATGCATAAATGTTGTTTTTTAATATGTGATTTTAAACAAATTGGGGATTGTAGGAATCTTGTTATTCAAAATTGAAATTGGATTAAATAAATAAATAAAATAATAATATTACTATTAATAAAATTGGCCTATGCTGCCACATCTAACCATGCAGGATTTTTTCGGGGGCAAGTCTTAAGCCATGCGATGCGGCCTCGTGGATGAAATTTTTGCTCGGTGGCAGATTTTTTAATTTAAGAAACGGTGTCCTTTGGCTGATTTCTTGCATCTTTTCGTGTAAAGGTGGTACCAATTGGAATGGGAATGATTGGAGGCTATAAATACATGATAATGTTTATTCCTAAACACAATAAAAATCATTCTATCATCATCCAAGTTGTTGAGAAAATTCATTACTCTCTACATATTCATTTTCTTGATTTTCACTTTGTTCAATTTGAATATACTCCTTTTGTTTTGGTGTTCTTCATCTAAGGCTTGTTTGATCCTTCAACTATTTGCCGAAAATCCTTAAAGCAATTAGAAAATGAGGCAAATATCGTTTGAGAACAACGTTTATACGTATTCAAGTGTTCTTTAACATTTTTTCATCTCCTTCTTCGTTTCTTTCCATTGTTGTAAATTCTCCAACAATTTGTTCAGTGTATGCCTCTTTCACTACAACATATCAAGTCATCTATAACTTGCAAAGAATGCTATTTATCATGGTCTATAGCATTTTTTGAAACGTTTTATGTCATTGTCATAGTTTTAGTTTTGTGGTATTCTTTTTATGTAATATTTTTTAAGTTGACATTCTTTTTTGTTATAATTTTGGCTTTAATAATATTCTTTAATCGTCATTGTTATATCTTCAACAACATTATTTGACGCAAACCCGAGTACGGGATCAACGTGGAAATCGCGGAATTAGTCTGAAATATCGAGAAATCCCAAATTCATATTGTAGACGATAGAATCATGACCCGAGCCTCACGAACCAAGAATCTAAGGTATATTAAACCCTATACCATTGATGTGCGGAAACAAGAATCACGATTTGCGAACGCCACAAAGGGTGCCTAATAATTTGATAAGTTCTAAGGGTTAAACGCCACAAATATAACAATATATTTTGATAAGTTCGGTAGTTCATTCAAGAATCAAGGGAGATAAAAATCTCGTTAATTTTAATATTGTAAAAGATGATAAAAATATAGAATTCTAATTAAACTAGGAAACTGCCAAAAATTGTCAAATTCGCTCCAACTTTATGCCATGTTTCTGTGCGACTGCAAGTCTAAAAGTACCATGCGCCTATGTAGCTTTGTGCAGAATTTTGTGACGATTGTGAATTATACTCATGGATGAAAATCCGACACCCGAGTTGAGAGTTATACCCATTTTAATCCACGCTACTCTTTTTCTTTCCAAATATCTTCCAAACCTTGAATCCAACTCGTTTTGGCTCCCAAGCCCTTCACGAAATTTGAACATTGGCTTGTCAACTTCACCCATCTGAACTCCATTGCTTGAACCCTTAACTCGTGTGACCCGATCAAGTGATTGTCTGTCTCAGATCACATTATCCCCTCTCTATTCGAAAGGATTCGTCCTCGAATCCTTACATTGTGATCGCATAGGGGATAACCAGCCTGATACCCAACTCATCACGCACCACCTGGATCAAACGAAATTTTTTTCCTTCCATGGCATAAGATCAATAGACGGTACACATCTATTTTGTAGGTATGGATGTATTGCAGCACAAACATATCAGCCATAAATGTTGTTGTATGAA
>CAIGRH010022955.1:0-10747 GCA_903798295.1 Fraxinus nigra | reverse complement strand
ATTAACAAATCACCAAGACTTGAATCTATTCATTCTATTTTTTAATTTATTAGAATATTAATTTAATTAAATAATAGATATTGCCATAAATACGCATCGATTATATATATATTAAAAGTGTTTATGTCCAAAGTTGATTGGACATATGATATAACACTTTCAAAATATACATGTACACATTACTACATGTACCAGTACCAATTATTATTTTTATTTTTCCGGGTTTGCCCGAATATTCATTTTTGATGACATGTATGTACACGTACCGAATCCATGTTGACAAATAGTGCCCCTTTTCGTTCAAGGAATTCAAGAAGAGAACTTCTTCAAATGGCATATATGTTTCAGAAATCACATTCTTGTGATGTAGCATGGAAATGAAAGTTCTGGCCATTTACAAGAGAAAGAGCATCAGTAAGTAAAGGTATGAGCAGCACTTACAAATTTATATATCAGAAGCTAGAGATGGTTGCATTTAATATTCTTGAGGGAGGCTTCCAAATATTGCTGAGGATTTGAGATTGGCAGCCATTTGAAGACATGAAGCAATTCCCTGTTAACCAGCAACCAAGTTAAAAACTCAAGTTCTATCACCTGTCAGCATTTAGACTCTGGAGGACAGAAACTTCTGAAAGGACCTTTACTTAAATGCAACCTAGGCATTATAGAACAATTTAGGTGGCCGGAGGTTCAATAGTCAAATTAAATGAAGAGATACCAAACTCCAGCAGAGAAAGGAAAAAAACAGGAATAACACGTGGATCAACAATTGCGTTCAGCATCCTCTGTCGCTCACGGTATAGCAATTCGTTGGAAACTCAGGACAAAAGTATCGTTGTGGCCAGAAACAAAAGTTCAGCAAAAGGGAAACGAGAGAATATTGAGTTCAACAATCTTCCAAGTTTAGAAATTTATTCTGAGTCAGCGAGAACATAAGAATGTCAATGACACAAGGTCAATTCTTAACTGCTGAATAAATGTAACCCTGATGTGTTCTGAGGATAAACAAAAACAGAAACTTTCGTAGTTATATAAATAACAAGGAGACGATTCAGCTTCTCCACAGCCTAGCATTCTTTCTGATTTTCCTACTACGTGGCTCATAAATTTCCAATCACTAATAAGATAGTACATAGGATGTGCTAAGGCATGTATTTACCTAAAACTGGAGCCTTGCAGACTAAATGCACAACCCGAAAAACATTTAACTCTTTGAAGTTTTTCATAATGCACGACTTTTTCCCTTTACTTTGGAATGGGGAGATCTTGTGGCATGGTTATGTCAATTAGCGGTACTCTTCAAGAACCCCAGTGACTGTGAATAGCTTCAAGAATTTCGATACTTTTCCTCCTAGAAGCTTTATCTTTTATTAATTTACCTCGGAAGCATTCCCAACAAGTGCGCCCTTCAGCTTCACAATCCTCTGTTCTTCATCATGTATCCCCTTCTGCATTGTCAGTAGTACCATAACATATCAGAAGAAATTAGTTAACTGAAATACCATTAGTTTATAACTTCACTTGTATCAAGCCTAATCATTTCGAAATTGCCATCTGCAAGTGAAGTGTGTAAATGGGAGAAATGAAGAGGGATTTATTACAATTGTGGTTAAGAGATTGCACAAGCTCTTCCCTCTCCCACTGAGTTCTTGACCCTCCAAGTTAGGGTCGAACAAACAGACGAACTATAGGAGGCATTTGCGATTTTAGAGACTTCTTTGTGAAATTTATTTTTAAATGGTTCGTAAGAATTCGCAGCATCTGCAATCATAAATTCCGGGTCAATAATTCTTACTTTGAAGAATGATTTCCAAGATCTTTGTTTGTTTGAGTTACCTTGCATCTCAAAACGCTAAAATCTGTATTTTCTTGTTCTTTCCAATCCTAATCACAATGGAAGGAGATTATTATCCACAATATAAGTGCATTATTTTGTGAGTTTTTATACCAAAATAGTTATTTTAGGACCTTTCCAATTTTGGTGTATTTTCACACACGAATTTCACTATTCTCTTGCCATCTTTTTACTCTCTTTTTCTTGGCAATAATAGTTGGAGGTTGTATGGGAGTCAAGGATAATTATATGGAGTTGCAGGTTTAAATTTCAACTTCAAACCATTTCTTCCAACCTTTTAATGTTTTGTAGGTCGAGTCACCCCACATAGGCAACCCACGACGCATATTTTATTTAAAACCATAGTTGCTTGACACCAAATATTTGTTTGAAGGCAATAACATGAACTCAACTAATAATTGTAAATGAATACGTGTCTGTCAATATATATATAGGAGAATCCAGAGAAATCATTCCGACCACGTATACACAGTTTCAAACGCTGATCCTTTCGTCTCTTCTCTTCTCTGTGACCGCTTCTCCTTTCCTTTATCCACGTCTGTCTCTCTCTCCCTCCCTCCATCCATTTTTTTTTTCAAATGTATATATTGAATATGAATTTTCCATTTCCTCCTTCCCACATTTTTCTCTCTACACCCACCTTCCAAACCAATAATCCTGAAAATAATGGTGCTAAAAACAAGGATTCTTCGTCCATACGGCCAATGAATTCTTTGCCGGGATTTTTCTTATCGCTTTGCCGGGATGATTGAACGGAAGGATAGTTAATCCAAGGAGAAGCCTCTGGCATTTAATACATTTGGTGGGTCCTTTATGTAATGCAGAATTATTAGATATTTATATGGAAAATTTGTTGGCTTGTGATCAACATGAACGATGACGTTTTTCATTTTCTGCATGATGTTTCTTGCAGATTTTTCTTAAGAATCTTATTCTGGAATGTCATTGAATCCCACAGGCGGAGACTTGGACGAGGTCAGTAATACCTTTGTTTTATCTTCCAATTCAAATAATTTCTCTATCTTTAAAAGAGTATCGTGAGAATCAAAAGGTCGAGACAGAAAGCGTTAAACCCGTTTGTGCATTTTTTTTTTTGATAACCGTGGATGTCCGAGCCAGCTTACGCGCACCTCGACTAATCCCACAACCCGTTTGTGCATTCTTAGTTCTTACAAAGCCTTCATCACTACGTCGAGAAGAAAATTTGCAACTCCTGTCTGTTTTGTTCTTTTGGCAATTCTACATAATCTGTGGTTTTCTGAATATAAGAATGCAACCAGTGAACCTGTAATGTCATTGTGTAGCTACTATCACAAATTTCTGCAATGGTTGTGAAATAGATTTTGGTTTCCATTCTCCAAAACTTGCTTTTGGTACTTGTATTCCCTAGTATTTGAACAGTTGGAAAATATTAAAGAAGATTGATGTATCTCCTTAAATACAGATGAGTAGCATGCCATTGGAGCAGGCACGTGAGCCTGACAAGAAGGACCTGGCTGCCGAAAGTACTAGCATTTCAACTTCCAATCCATCTCATAACTTGAAGAAGTCGAGCCAAGTGTCGAAAAGGAGTTCCAATCCAGTTCGTGTTTCACCATGTGAACCTCTAAATGTAGATCCGACTTCCCAATTTAATTTGACTTCCACTCATATGGCATCAGCTGATTCCCAAAAATCTGATGGATTGGCAATGACTGGGGGAATTTCATGCCTTTTTCCCAGCCCAAATAGAGCTACAAATTCGGATAGCCTGACTGCCACAACACTGAGTGGACCATTGGCAATATCACCAAAGACAAGTACTGGTGATGCTGTGAGTAGCCAATCAAGCATCAACCCCAGCCGGGGGAGTGTCAACAGCAACCGTAGCAACAGTCTGGACAGTTCATGTACACCCCTCAGGCCCCACACTGGTGGTGATGTTCGGTGGGATGCCATTAACTCTTCTTCTTCAAGAGATTCTCCACTTGGTCTCAGCAATTTTCGGCTTTTGAAGCGGCTTGGTTATGGAGACATTGGAAGTGTCTATCTTGTTGAACTCCGAGGAACTAATACCTTCTTTGCCATGAAAGTCATGGATAAAGGATCTCTTGCAAGTAGAAATAAGCTACTTCGAGCTCAAACTGAAAGAGAGATTCTTGGTCTTCTTGACCACCCATTCTTACCTACTTTATACTCTTACTTTGAAACTGAAAAATTTTATTGCTTGTTGATGGAGTTCTGTAGTGGAGGTAATCTTCATACTCTTCGTCAAAAACAGCCCAACAAGCATTTTACAGAGGAAGCTGCTCGGTCAGTACCTACCCGCGTTACGATCTTTATTTGTCCTTTCTCTACTACACGTGGTTTTACTTATAATTTCTCCATTGCAGCACTAGTAAAGAAAAAAAAAGCTGACTAGTTTTAGGATGTGACTTTTGGCAAGATTCTGAATGATATAACACTATTATTGCCTCTGTCGCATTTTAAACTAGGAGAGTTTGAAATACATTGACGCTGTTTTTGCTCCCTTCTAAAGATTTGTATATCAAAGGATCACTGCCTCTTTGTGCTGCAAGAAATTCCTCACTTCTTGTGCCCCAGCTATCATATAAGTAGTCGCTGTTTCTTTTCGTGCACATGTGTGTGGGGAAAGGGGAGGGGGAGTCAAGTTGGTTACTTGATCTAAATGTATGTTCTTGATGTTTTATTAATGTACCAACCTCATAAAATTCGTTCTTTCAAGATTTCTAGTTTATACAAACAAGTCCATCTACTTATTTCAGCCCCTTAGTTGCCTTTTCTTTCTGTCAACTCATCTCCTCAGTCTAAATGCATTTTCTCTCCTCCAATTAACCTAGGTTCCTTACAACTTGGACACAAAAATAGTAATTTGCTTTGTGCATCAAAACAGAATAGGCACGAATTCTTGGCGTATCATCTTGCTTGTTGTACTTGATCCTTCCAGATTTAGTTTCCTATGCAGATGGGGACAGAAAAATAGCTAAGTAAATTTGATTTGTTTGTTATGCTTCGCAGATTTTATGCATCAGAGGTCTTGTTGGCGCTTGAATATCTTCATATGCTAGGAATTGTGTACAGGGATTTAAAGCCAGAAAATGTTCTAGTGAGAGAAGAGGGTCATATCATGCTATCTGACTTTGACCTATCACTTCGTTGCTCTGTCTGTCCGACACTCGTTAAGTCTTCATTGGTACATGCTGGAAATCCAAGTGATACTGCTGCTGGCATCTTAGACGATGTAAATGTTGTGCGTGGTTGTATCCAGCCATCCACTTTTTTCCCACGCCTTCTCCCTACCAAAAAGAACCGCAAATCGAAATCCGATTTTGGGCTCAATAATAATACAAACTCCCTTCCTGAACTAATGGCAGAGCCAACTAACGTGCGTTCCATGTCTTTTGTTGGGACCCACGAATATCTAGCCCCAGAGATCATTCGGGGAGAGGGTCATGGTAGTGCAGTGGATTGGTGGACATTCGGCATTTTCATGTATGAACTCTTGCATGGAACAACACCATTCAAGGGGTCTGGAAATCGTGCTACTCTGTTAAATGTAGTTGGCCACCCATTAAGATTCCCGGAAACTCCTCAGGTGAGTTCTATGGCACGAGATCTCATAAGAGGGCTCCTGGTGAAGGAACCACACAAGAGAATTGCATATAAGAGGGGAGCTACAGAAATAAAACAGCACCCATTTTTCGAGGGTGTGAACTGGGCATTAGTGAGAAGTGCCATGCCTCCATGCATACCTGAACCCGTAGACTTTTCGCAGTTTGCTAGCAAAAACTGTGCTAATTCAGACAAGAAGATGGCTGAGATCGGAAACGATAGGAACAACAATAGCTCGACTGATAGTTCTTATGTTGATTTTGAGTACTTTTAGGATTGTCTCTCAATTGAATTAGGATATGATGCATTCCAGTGACAGTAATTTGTACAAAGGGGAAAATTTGGCATTTTCAATTATGAACTGAACACAAAATTGTGGTTCTTGCATATCCTTACTGATTCTTAAAGCAAGCCTCTAAGATTACAACAATATGTTTGCGGGCAATTTGCTTTTACTTCTCATATCAATTTCGTCATAACCATTTGTTTGTTGCTACAATGCTTTCTAAATGTTCGAGTAGGTAACATGATCATCTTTTAAGGGGCAGCAGGGGTCCCTCTGTGATATTTCATTCCGTTACAGAATCTCAAAGAGTGGTTTACGATGTTCAGTTATCGAGCTTATGCTAAAAGTTAAATCTATCCGCGGACCGCGAATAGTGTAATTCTTGATGTATAAAATTAAAGAAGGGGCACCCGCACGATTTAGATGCAGCCTCATTGTTGTTTACCTTACGTATAACATTTATGTCAAAACTATACACGAATACTGTAATTCTTGATGTATAACTCGTGTATAGTATCATATACGAATTTATGTTATTCTGGATTACACCAAAAGTTAATTATGCGAATTGTTGAATAAAATGTTTCTGTTTGCTCCTATAATCCAAATCCAAAAGCAAATCTATTAACAAAATGTTAGTAATTCAAGTTATAAATAAAACGCTAGGAGTGATAACTAACAACAAAAACTAAAGCAATTTCTTTTATTAATATATTAGACATTTTCCTGGCTGGTAAAAAAAAAAATATGAATACGCTAGAAGGAGGGCTTGAACCTCCGACCTTGTGGTTAACAGCCACACGCTCTAACCAACTGAGCTATTCCAGCTTGTTTTTATGAGTTAATATATAAAATATAAATACCTTTCAACTCTTCAAGATCCAATTGTTTCATAACACTTTAAAATGAGCTTAGAACAAGTAATTTAATATTTCATTCTTGACCAAAATGAACAAAGAAGATTGCACATTTTGCATGATTGAAAAGTTAGGAAAATAGCATTGAACAAAAATATGGCAAGTTTTCACGTGGCAATTATTTTCTTCAATATTCAAAATGTGCTAACCCGATACGTCTTTCGGTGAAAAATGGAGATGGGATTCTTACGATATGCTGTTATAGCATCTCGATTAATTCAAATCCTGAAAAAAAATTAAATAAATCATATTCTGAATTCGATTCTAATTTTTAACTAACTTCTCTTTTTAAATATATTTATGTAGTTTTTAACTTCAAAAACACGTATTAATTTATATTTTCTCCTATTGTTTCAATTGGACAAAAGCATTGTGAAATGTTAACGTATTCTTAGGGGCTTGTTTGACTCCCATTTTTAGGGGAAATATATTTTATTATAGTGATTTTTTTTGGAGAATTGCGTGTAAAATTATTTATTTGATTTTTTTAGAGAATTAAGTGTGAAATTATTTATTGAGAGAACGCTTGTACGGAAATTCATCTTTAATCCTTGTAATTTGTGAAGTCAACTCAACTGCGGTGTCTTTACGAATTATCAAAACGTTGTGGGAATCTTCTTGTAATAATTATAAAATGCAAGCGCCGTAAAGCAAAAATCACCAATTCAACGATCGAGATTCGAAACCAAACTTTTATGCGCTTTTGACTCTTCAGAAAGGAGAAGGATTGGATTTGCAGAAGATTCTATTTTCTAATTATGTTACTGCAATCTTGCAACTCTTTCAGCTGCCCATTTAATATTGTTAATCCCACTAAAGCCCATTTTTTGATACGGAAAAATTCAAGAATTCCTTCATATTTTCCCTTTCGATGTGTATCTAAACTCGCATGTCCCACAATTGCAGTTAGTGATGTTGCTGGCATTTTTCAGAACAAGGTTAGATTATTCTTTTCAGTGGGTCATGAATTTCTTGAATTGGGTGTTAATTTTTTTAATTTACTGTGTATAGGTTTTGATAGCTGCAGCTGTATCTGCAGCAATTGGGCAATTGTCAAAGCCAATAACTTCAACTATATTATATGGCAAGAATTTTGATTTTAAGGCTGTCATTCAGGCTGGAGGGTTCCCTTCTACCCATTCCTCTGTAATATTTTCTACTATTCTGCTTATGCATAAGAATGTATGTACCTGTAATTAGTTTTTTGGGTTTGGGTAATGAACTCGTAATCTGATGATCGATATGATTTTGTGGTTATAAGTTCATATCGAACTAGACTGAAATGGGATTTTCTCACTGGATATATTTATTCCGAATTACAGGCTGTTGTGGCCACTGCAACTTCACTTGGTTTGGAGAGGTACTAATCGGACCCTCATTTATTTTATTGATTAATCTATTTCTTTTTCCCTTCAATTTTGATTCTACTTACAGTGTTATTGCAGGGGTTTCTCTGATGCAATTTTCGGTTTAGCTGTAGTTTATGCAGGCCTTGTCATGTATGACGCGCAGGTTCGTGTTCCAAGCATTCATTCAATCTTTTTCTACTAAATGTAGTTGTTAGCTTATGTGGTAATTGCCAAAAAAAAAAAGGGATGCATCAATGTGCAAATTCAATTCAGCGATTTGATATGGAGGAATTAGGGACTTAACCTTGCTTTATCGGATGAAGGGGAACAACTTTAGAGACGAGATTCTGCTCTAGTTAGTAATAGATTGAAGACATTTTACAGCTTGCATCAAGAATTTGGAAAAGAAAATGACAATTATTTTTTCGTAAATGGGCGAAAGAACTGAAGTTTGATATATACTAAATTAAGTTCAAACAACAAGAATTCTATGTTTATGTATGTTGTGCATGCAAGCCAGTTCCTTGGTGTCCTATTTTTGAGCATTCCTCGGTTTTAAAGGCAAGATGAGTTGGTTAAAATGGATGTTGAAAGAAGCTTGAATGTCTAAGGTCTGTCATGGCTGGTTTAGGAATCATCTTATTTCAAAGCTTATCTGATATGTGTGTATCGCATAAATGCACATTATTTCAATGTTTGGCAAGTTAATTAATTTTCTAACCTTTAAAGTTCTCTTTTAGGGAGTTAGAAGGGAAGTCGGCATTCATGCGAAAGAATTAAATAGGGTTTTGCTAAGCACCAGAATGACTTCAACTTCCTCTAGTAACGATGCCGGCACATTCACGGACTCTTTTCCTGGAGACTCATCTTCCGATTTAGAGAGCACGGACCCTCTTTTCTTGGAGGAACAGAGTACTTTTCAGACAAAACAGGCAAATGCTTCAGTGTTACTTAAATCTGAGAAGAGGATAAAAAGCACTACAGTAAGATCCTCTGGTGTGGCATCTGATGTCGGAGAAGAATCAGTAAGTGTATCATATGGTTGCTCCACGTTAAAAGAATCAGTAGGACACACAGAAATTGAAGTTATAGCAGGTGCCATGTTGGGATTCATTGTTAGTTTAGCAATATGCCGATATGGATAATGTGATTTTAGTATTCAATTGTTCTATAGCATTTGTGTTTCAGGATACAAACAATTGACCAACCTATGGTTTATTCACACAAGACATTCCCTGTATTCTACTTCTACACAAGTTGGAGATTTGCTTCTTTTATAAACAAACAAATATGATTTCAAAATATTATGTATTTTACCATTAGACTTGGATGCAGAAGTTAAAGAGGGTGCACTTTGGTTTAAATGTTTATGGGGATTACAATGTGTTTTGCTTTGAATCCATGCCTTGGTTTAATTTTGTATTTAGGACATGTTTGGTAGACGATATTGGATACTACTGCATAGAATAACATACTATAATTTATCTTATTTTCTTCGTATATAGTAATGTTCGACTTTGAATGTCCAAGTGTTAGTAAAATTAGAACAGAGAAACAGAGCATGAGAATTAGAGGTTTTATAGAACTTCCAAACCAACAACACTGCATGGTATTCAGATAGCGTTTCATGTCATAGTCTCGATGGGAGTCTTTGGTGGAGCCATAAGGAAGAGAGTTTACTTAGGGCATGTTCTAATATGCAGTACTAGATATAATTTGACATAGAGCAAAAATGTCAATGTTTCTTATTATTTCAGTGTTATCGAGTTTAACATACCGGTCACGTCATATCATGAATATTGTTATCACAAAAGTTAATAAGCATCACTAGTATTAATTTATGTTAGGGACTTGGTGAGCACTGGAATTTGAAACAACCAATTTACAAGGTAAATATATTTGGTTGTTTGATAAATTAAATTAAGTTTATTTTAAATTGATTATTTTTTCAAATATGATTTGTATAGTTCAAGTAGTAATAACGAAGTCTTATAGTGTAGGAGCATGCTTGAAGTGGGATGTGCCCGACGAATTGGGTTTAGATTGTACATCCCGACTTGGGGTGTGTTTGAGTCACATTATTTCGGAATAATGTATTTTGGAATAGTAGATTGATAGAGAATGTGTGGCTGAAAAAAAAAAGTTATTGATGTGATGAAAAATATTAATTTCTTGAAGAATATGTGATTGAAAATAAGTAGAAGAATGAAAATGAAAATTTTAATATGTACCAAACATGGGCTTGATTCAAAATGATATAAGATTGATTACATTAGTGTCATGATTGCAGTCTCACATTAGTGGGGAGCTTAATTTTCTTGATTGCAGTCTCGCATTGTAGTGGTTTAATGAGAATGTTAAGGTCCGTTTGATTGCAAAGGTGGAAAATGGGTAAAAAGAAAATGTTTTATTAGGAATTAAATTACATAGAATTTGTTTTATTGGGAATTGTAATTAATTGTGTTTGATTTGTATAATTTTCCACCTGGAAAATGTTGAAAGTTTGGTATCCGTTTGTCTTCATTTTTTATGAAAATTATCCATTAAAGTGATAATTTTTTCTACTATTGCGTCTAGAATTTGTTCCAATTACCAAAAAGTTTAAAAAAAAAATTAGAAAAAATTACCACACAGAATACCATTTGTTTGACTTTGCATAGAAATTGTCAATAAAAGTGAAAATTCTTTTTATAATGATTGATAGAATTTGTTGTCATTGCTAAAAAAA
>CAIGRH010022940.1:6828-17437 GCA_903798295.1 Fraxinus nigra | reverse complement strand
CCTCGCCTCATAAAGAAAAATCGCATCAGTACTTAGTTTCGCCTTTTTAAACCTTGTAAGTATTTAGTGGAAACGGAAGATTTTATTCTTAATAGAATTTTTTTTCCTCGTCAATCTAGCACTCTCTTTAGCGTCTAAAAGTATATATTAGATAACATAGTTCAGTGCTCAGTCGATTTATGTCTCTGTTTCAGGAATATCGAGACTGGCCAGTTGGAGCTTATGGTTAATTTTGTGACTTCGTCATACAAGCCAGAGCTGCTGAAGCCCCTTGTAGAGAAAATTACAAGTTTTCCTGAAGTGGTTGGTGATTTAATTAGAATAGTTTTTATGCTTACCTCATAGTTGATTCTTTTGCATTTGCTAAGGAAAGTCTTTTACAAATCGTAAAGATCCCTAGGGGTGCTAGCCTGGATTGATCCCTAAGTTTTTTAGAGAGGTTTTGTTTTGTGCATAATTGAAATCACGTTGATCAATTTAGAGAAATTCTTGAAGGTGTAGAGTTGAAGATTTCGTTACAATGAAAGAGGCCTGTAATTATAAATGTATTTTTAGCAAATTTGACTTAGAAATATGGAAGAATAATAGAACTTTGAAAGAACAATTTCAGTAGAAGTTTTTTGTTCTAAGTTTGTGGTCAATTGAATTAAGTGGGAGAAAGGAAGGATTGAGTTCATAAAATGCTGCTACAAATTTACTTTTGGTTAGACTTGTCGAGGAGGGTTATGCTCAATGCATCTTCTTTCAAATTGTTTCCCACCGAGTCACTACATAATTCCCACTCTCTCTTAATAGGTTAAAGATATGCTATGTAATCTAGTTTCTTATTTTCTCTGTTGGAACTTACCTAGGTAAGCATCATGAACAATGTAAATACTTCTGTGGGAAACACATCTGTTGGGGAGGAGGAGTATACACTGTATGGCAAATCAACAATTACAGAGAGTCTAAGAGGATTAGCTTTTCAAATTTCAGCAAACTCATTTTTCCAGACAAATACGCATCAGGTATGAAACAATTGATATTGAGTGACTATGTGTTATAGCTTATATTTGTATTTCAATTAGATGTCACTTTTTAAAGATACTGCTTTTCTGACGTAATGCATGCTTAACCTAAGATTTCCTTTCTGGATGGCTGGCAATATGCTTGAATGGCTTCCGTGCTTGAGCTTTTATCTAGAACTTTTTCAATCTCAGCTTGAAAATGTAAGGAGCCAAGCTTATAAACATCATTAAGCTCATAGCTTGTCTTTTAGCTAATAGGCAATAAATATAGTGTAAATTAATCAAACTGCTCGAGAACCTCTTAGATTCAATTTATCATACCTCAATCAAGCTCGCTCGAGTAATAAACAAGCCAAGATTGAATAATTTTCAGGCTTGTTTATGTTACCAAACTGAGCTAGAGCAACCTAAAGCTCAATCCAAGTGGGTTCATGTATTCAACTTACTTTTTGTGTTCTCTCAAATATTTCCAGTAAGTGATGCTATACGGTTGGTTGCACAATGCAGGCAGAGATTCTTTATAAGTTAATAGAGGACTGTGCCTGTCTAAAGGGAGATGGTTCAGAAATAGTTCTAGATCTATTTTGTGGGACTGGAACCATTGGTCTTACACTTGCGAAAAGGTAATTTTCATTTGGTCATTGGTTATTGGCTTTATAGTTTTTGTACTTAACCTTTGTTTCTCCATTGATCCACATTCTCAGGGTGAGACATGTATATGGTTTTGAGATAGTTGATCAAGCCATCTCAGATGCACGCCGTAATGCTAATTTGAATGGTATATGTAATGCCACATTTGTCCAAGGAGATCTTAACAAAATTGATGAGAATTTCGGAAATTATTTTCCAAAGCCTGATATTGTCATTACAGGTTATCTTCTTGTTAGATGTATTAGTTGCTCGTTCAGTTATTCTTTGATGAGATTTGAACCTTACCTATTATTATAGGAATTGCTTTTATTCGAAGTACTCTAGTAATGAAGTCAAAGCCATGTTGTGATTTGAAACCTTTCTTGTAAATGATATTGAGTCTATGTTTGCTACTCTCCGGTTCTTTGGTAGGCTGGAGGAGAAGCAATGTATTTTATCTTTGTCATTCCATTTGCTTTTATCCAAAAGAAATTGTTATTTATTGCTTATGCCTTGGTCGAACTTTGCAATGAAGGGAACGCATTTGTCTCCAAATCACAGTATAAAGATTGAGACGAATGCCTTCTATTCCAAATAAGAAGAAACACCTGAATGCAACAAGAAATGGATAACCGGCTAGGTTGCTGGAACTCGTGAAACTAAATAGTAACAATCATTATAGTGAATTACTTACATTTGTTATACTATTTCATCTTCTGCAGATCCTAATAGGCCAGGCATGCACATGAAATTAATCAAATTTTTACTAAAACTGAAGGCAGCACGTATTATCTATGTATCTTGCAATCCTGCCACCTGCGCCCGTGACCTTGATTACCTCTGTCATGGAGTGGTGAGTAGCATTTTGTTGATAAAAAGTTAGTTATCTTAATAATGACAATCTCAGTTTGTCGCAATCCCTGGATGCAGCCAGAGCAGAACATAAGTGGATGCTACAAACTGAGAAGCCTACAACCAGTAGACATGTTTCCACACACACCACACATCGAATGTGTTTGCTTGTTGGAACTCTGTTGATGCTACCCGCGTCTGTGTTAAGGATTAGCTCTCTTTCCTTGTGTTGCTGCTTTTTTGAGGTTGTAACCCGGTCGTGCACTATGACTATAGATGTTATTGCGGGTTCACGAATTCATAACTGGTGACAGGAAAGGTTAATTTGCAGTTTCTTGGTCTCTATCGAAGGAAACTAATAGATGGAAAGTGCTGATAAATACCTGTAGGGTAGGCTGAGGAGCAAAAGGAGGAAAAGTCAGTTCAACATCACTGCGCATTCGAAGAAAAGAGGTTTGTCATACAGTAAAGTATAAGTTTATATTGTTGTAAAAGTTAGAAAGCAAAATTTCAGCTCTGATTTCAAGGCTTTATTCTTTGATCATTTGAGGCTTGCACTGCTTTTTCTTTTCTCAGATTTCCATTTGTTACTTTTTTGGTGTTTTCAAGTCTTTGGAATGTGGATCACTATGTTACATTTCAATGAAATAAAAATTTAGTTCATGAATTTCTTACATCACAAGTATAATGTTCAAATCCTCTGAGGTAAACACTTGCACTTGCAATAGAAAAGAGTTCATTCTCTACTATACAAGTAGCTTTTTATTAGAAGGGTGTTTATATTTTTATAACTGCACCACATTTTAATTGCAATGAAGATTCTCAATTTTTGCTCATATTTGTGTGTGATCCCATTTTTTTTTTGTTATATTATTGCATTCGAATCTTTAACTTTCAATTAAATAGCATATATTGTCTCGAATGACGATTTTTTTTTTTTCCAAATATTCTCTTAGTATGGAAAAAGTATTTTTTTTCGAACTTTCATATTTGTTTATCTTATTTAAAAATGTGAAGGGTAGATAAGTCTCTTTACTCCCTTCAGAATAGATTTTTTGTTGCATGATATAGGGTGTGTTCTGTCGTGCTTCAAATCTAATTAAAATTGAAAATATAACTCTTATTAGGCTCCACTCGTTTAATAAAAATTAACAATAACGATTAATTTTTCAATTTTAATTTTTACCGAACACGTCCATAATTAGCCTTATGAGAATTCTTCCCCAAAGGATTGATTCGAATCTCTTTCTATATTTTGGTGACTTTGTAGACGCATTGTCAAATTATTTTTAGCCTTTTCACTTTCTTCACGTGTAAAGAAAGAATTTTATACTTTGATATATACAAAAATTCTATAAGACTTCTTAAAATGAAAATCTATAAAGAAAATATTTTTCCTGTTCTTGTGGAAAATATGATCTCGTGACCAATTTTTAGAAAATATTTTCTATAAATATAAATATCAATCAAACACTTCAAAACATGAATTTGGGTGGAAAAAAAAAACATTTTCTATAAAAAATAAAGCTAATCAAACACTCTTAGAAAGTGTTTGACGTTCATTTTAGTAGAAAAATGTGTTTTTAAATATTGATTGATGGAAGAATGTATGGTTAAAAAGTAAGGAGAATTTTTAGGTTTATGTGTAATATTATTTTATTGATAGAATGTAGTTGAAATGAAGAAAGAGAAAAAGAATGAGAAAAAAATGGGTGCCAAACGGGGGCTTAGTATCAAGAATAGAAAATTGCATTATTACTCTTACGCTTTACATAGGTTAGAAAGGCTCATGATTTGATCTTACTGTTTTAGTGCATCCATTGTTTTAAAAGTGAAAAGCGTAACTAGGCGTAGAGTTTCAAGTTTTATGAGTTTGAGGTCTACGCGTAAACAAGCACTTTTTTTATTTTAAATTTTTAATAATTTTAAAAAGTATTTAATAATTAAAATAATATATATCAAACATTTTAAATAATAAAATACTATATTTACTTAATAATTTCTCCAATTAATCAATTGCACAATTTTCAAAATTTCAGAATACAAAAACAAAATAATTTTTCATAGCATCAATTTTCAATTAGACAAATTCTACTGAATAGATTTATAGGAATTTTGTAGATGTTTTTGAAATTTTCAACAAAATAACGAGTAATTACATAATGTAGATAATATCGTAACTTAAATCTTATTTAACTATTTATCGAATAAAATCATTTTTAACTTCGTGTATAAGTAAAATCTTTTAGAAACTTGAAATTAAAATCAAACAAAAAGATTTTCTTAAATAATAAAAGAATAATAAATTAAAGTCAAATAAAAGACTTAAAAAAATAAAATAAAAACCACTAATAAAGCTTGCCTGGGGAAGACGCAAGAAATAAAGGAAAAAATCAACCATTTAGGAATTGATAAAAAAATGATATAGGCATGAAATGAAGCATTTTGTCCGAATTTCGAGTCGCCTAAATGAGCTTTTTAAAACAGTGACTGCCTCACATTAGTTTCCTAAATATCGAGGGGCAAATTTGCAACTCTCTCTCTCTCTCTCGCGGGCGCGCAGGGTGAGGTTTCCAATGGCAACGGTCCTGAACTATTTGTTTTTTTATTTTGATTAAATGAACTGTTTTTCTTTCGTCATTTTTCCTTATTTGATTATTTGTTGCTGCAGATTTGATGATTTTTTTCCAGAAATTCATCAGGTTAGAGCAATTGCCGAAAATTTATAAGCAGGAAATTAAGCTGAAATTCGCGGCTCAGTAATATTTCGGATGGTAATTTTGTCTGAAATTTATTGGATGAATTATTTCGTAGTAATAATAATAACACTGCACATAATTCAGATGTAATGGCGACACTAAAGTCTACATATGTTAGTTGCGTGCAGTTGAATGCCAAGTGTTCGATAAATTGCTTATACGGTACATTGTTTGAACTTGAGAAGTTGGTACTTTATTTCTTTTATGATTCTCTTTCAGAAAAATATAAAGTTATCAGTCTGTGGGATTTAGAAAAAAATTCTTATTAGTTTCTTTCATGATCACAATGTTTCAAAAAGTTATATATTTGCCATAATGCTTCCCAGTGCATTTCCAAACTCTAAGGCTGCATTTAGTTGCCTGGGAATGAGGTCTTTTTCAAATTTGAATAATTTTCCATGTATTTCAGTTCTAGTGCCTAAACTCCTCACACCTAAAGTCAAATTTTTTTTGTTTAAAAAGACATCGATCTTGTCTGGCACAGTTGTTAGCATACTTACATTTTCAACGAGACATAATTGATGAGTGACAGTTGCTCCTCTGGCCTTTATTAAACTGCTCAGTTGGTTAAACAATCAGTGAGTGAATTTACTCGTGGACTTATGAGCATGCTTTTATCTATTTGCGATGCAATTTTCCCTGAAACTTAGGGTTTAGCTTTCAAAAATTTGGAGGTTTTAGCAGCATCACAAAATAAGTATCGGCCTATGACCCTATTGCAAAAGTTCACAAGTCTACATGCTTGTGTTTGATACTTAAAAATATTAGTATGTAGCTGATAATGTAACAATTTTGGTCCCACAGAAATGGCAAAAACATTGTATAGTGAGAGTCTTTTTTTCCTTAGTTTTTTATTCTGTCAGTGCTTTTCTGTGTTGGCCAGTAAAACCGCCCCTGGCGGGCCCTGCAACCCTCCACTCTTCACCCATCTGCAACCCCATTCAGATCCGCCCCTCGTCTTCCTCATCCCCCACCCTGTGCTGTCAAATTTCAGCCCCTCCAACCAACCACCATTGCTTGGGATGGCAGTTTGGGTGAGGGAAAATCAGCAGTCAGGAAGAGGGGAAAGGAAGTTGGCTATTTATTTATTTATTCTTCTTTTCTATCAAACTTTATCTATTAAATGGTCAAACGGATGGAAACTGCTCGCTGAAGACTCAAGGGCTACAAATTTAAAATGTTAAGGACCTAGATAAAAAAGATAAAGGTTGAGAACCCAAATATTACATTACACACAGGTTGGAGGCTTCTGCTGCTATTTTTCCTAAATTTAAACTCAGAAAATATAAACATGATTAGTATCTGAGAGGAAGACAAGTTAAATGAAACGAAGAATTTTTGTTGGGGACATTCATATGAGATTGATAGCTTGATATGTCAAGTTAAGAATGCTATGCGAATAAAAGAAATTGACCATTCCTTTTTGCACTCCACACTATATCTTTCTTTCCTATTCCCAGATTAATTATTTACTTTGAATTTTGCAGATGTTTTTGCTGGTTGTTGATGAAACAGCTAGGTTCGATTTTCAAAACTTGCTATGCCAGAATTAAGCTGGGGTCTCAGAAATTCAGGTGTTTTTCTCACATGAGTATAGCATTACAAGCATCGTCATACTTCCAGGATGGAGACTTTTCTTCTGGCGATGATTCCCCATGCAATGTGAAACACGTCGCTGATGAATGTGTAGAACAGCATGACTGGTTGGTTGACTTTGGTTTCAATCATATTTTTAATCAGGAAGCTATTGATAATGGTGAACTGAAAAGAATAGAACGGACACTTGAAGAATCTGGTTGGGGTCTAGGATCTCTTGGTAGCTATAAGAATTTAAACTTGGACAAGTATAGCATAACAAGGATTTTAAAGGACTTATTTGAGGAGAGCGGGAATGCGGCCCCTGCGCTGTACTTCTTTATATGGTCTCATCACTGCATGGGCTCAAAACTTACAGTCCAATCTATATCTACATTGATTCACATTTTAATTGCGAGTAATATGAAATATAGAGCAATGGACTTAACTCTGTATCTTGTCAGGAAGAATAATGGCGAAGATTGGTGGCTTAATCTGCTGTTTGGAGTCTATTTTGAAACTTGTATCAATAGGCCGGTTTTAGCGATTGCATATAGCATGCTTGTTCAGTGTTATATCCAGGAAAATATGGTAAACGTGGCTCTTAAATTAACTTATCATATGAAATCTCTTGATATTTTCCCTTCAGTTGGGGTTTGCAATTCACTCCTTGGGGCTTTATTACGTGGAGAGCAGATAGATTATGCGTGGGAGTTTCTGGAAGAAATTCAATGTCGAGGGATGGGTTTTAATGTTTCAATAATTAACTTGTTTCTCCAAAAGTACTGTTCTGATTGTAATATTAGAAGTGCTTGGAAATTGTTGATGGAAATGAAACAATGTGGGATTAGTCCTGATATTGTTGCATATACTACATTGATCAATTCTTTATGCAAACAATCACTTCGGAGAGAAGCGGTATCTATATTGTTCAAATTGGCTGCAGTTGGTATTTCCATTGATTCAGTTTCTGTTAGTTCAGTTATCAATGGTTTCTGCAAGGTGGGAAAGACGGAGGAGGCTTTTAATCTTATGAAAGTGTTTAATATTTCACCTAATATTTACATCTATAATAGCTTAATATCCCGGTTCTGTAGTGAGGGCAACATGATTGCAGCTTCAAATATGTTCCATGAAATGTCAGAGTCAGGTTTGTTTCCCGACTCTTTCTGTTTTACCACCATCATAAGAGGATATTGTAAAATTAGGGACATGAACATGGCACTTACTGTTTTGGCAAAAATATTTAAGAGGGGAATAAAACCATCTGTTGTCATGTACACGATACTTGTGGATTGTTGTTGTGAGTCTGGAGACATGGAGATGGCAGAATATTTCTTCCGGGATATGGCAAAAGAAGGATTGGCACCGGATGTCGTGGCATACAACACATTAATGGATGGCTTTGGCCAGAAGGGCTACTTGCACAAGGTTTTTGAACTTTTAAATATCATGAAATCCTCTGGAATCTCTCCTGGAAATGTGACCTACAACATAGTCATTCACAGTCTTGTTGTGAGAGGATATGCTATTGAAGCAAAAGATTTACTGGATGAGCTCGTAAGAAGGGGTTTCTCTCCTGATATTGTTGCTTTTACGAATATTGTGAATGGATTCACAAAGAAAGGAAACTTTGAAGAAGCATTTCTCATTTGGCTTCATATAGGTGAAACAAATATGAAACTTGATGTTGTGATGTGCAGTTCTATTCTTAATGGGTTTTGTCGGGCACGCCAGATGGATGAGGCTTATGCTCTATTTGTTAAGATGCTCAATATGGGTCTGGTTCCAGATCTGATTTTATATAACACACTCATACATGGATTTTGCAGCACAAGCGATCTTGCTAATGCATGTCACTTAGTCAATATGATGATCAAACAAGGTATCTATCCAAATGATGTTACTCATAAAGCATTTGCCCTCGGATATGAAAAGAAGCAGATCAGAAATCCCTCGGAAGTTGCTATGTGGAAGCTGCAACAATTGATGCTGGAGTATGGTGCATAATGAGTATTAAGACATGCTGCATCTGACAGCCCAAGTGGCTGAATCGCTACATATTTGCCTGATCATTTGTTGGCCGCAATAAGTTGTAAGCCGCTAGCTAACTTTTTATATAACAGCCCATCCTGTTTGGAACTTTTATGCTTTCGGCCAATTATCCATAATGTTGTACATTTGTGATCCAATGTCTCATTTTTATGGTTTGTCCCCTTCATGTTTCAGGCGAGCCGAAAGTCCTTAAAGCTAAAGCTATTTTACATGCTATCTCGGAAAGTTATGAAATTGAAACGTGGTCGGTGTAAAACATGGGATTGGTAAATAGAAAGGGAGAATCATCATAATTTCACTTTGATATTTTTAATATTGTTTCAAAAAGAAGTCTTTTACATATGACCCCTAAAGTGCTTTGGATTATTCTCTAAATTTTGAGTTGAGAGTTGTTATTTTGTGCACAATTGGAATCATGTAAATCAATATAGATAATTCTTGAAGCTGTAGTGTTAAATAATTTCATTATAATGAAAGAGGCTACAGATGACTTTCGAGCAACCATAAATTAGAAAATATGGAAAAATAAGGTAACAGTGAATGAACAATTCCAATAGAAGTCTTTCTTCTAGTTTTCCAGCAATGAAATTAAATGAGAGAATTGATTGAGGTCACAAAGTTTTACTTTGCCGAATTTACTATTCCTATATTATATATTCATGCATTTTTTTTTTCTAGTTAATGGTCAATTTTTTGCAAAATGATGCTCCTGTGTGATGTTGAGCGTAATGTTAGTTACATTTTTGAATTGTTTCTCTCTGACTAGGTAATCCCACTGAACATTCTCTTAAGAGGTTACAGTTGTGTGATATAATTTAGCTTCTTATTTTTCTGATGAAACACAGGTAAGTCTTCTGGCATCCAGGAGGAGTATGCGCTTATGGCCAATCAATAATTACAGAAAGTCCAAGAGGAAATGCATTTCAAATTTCTGCAAAACTCCTTTTTTCAGACAAAATATACACCAGGTATGGAATGATAGATTTTGAAGCTTTCCCTCCACAATGCTATATGACTACCCTGAGTATCCCTTTCTGAAGTGCTGTAAATATATAATGAAACTGCCCTATTTTCTTTTGGATTCAATTCGTCAAACCTCATTCAAGATTACTCGAGTAATAAGCAAGTCATGTTTGAACATATTTTCAGGTCATTTGTGTTACCAACCCAAGCTAGAGCAATCATAAGCTCAATCCAAGTAAGAGGCTCATTTACACCTCAGCTCTTCTGGTTTTCCCAGTTACTTCCTATAAGTGATACCATCTGTAATTGGTTCACAGTGCAGGCTGAATTCTTTATATGAACTAATATAAGTGACAATCTAAAAGGAGATGATTCAGAAATAGTTTTTGATCTATTTTATAGGACAGGAACAATTGGTCTTACACTTGCTAAAAGGTAATTTTCCTCTGTTCATTTTGGTTTTTGGCGTGATGGTCTGTGTATCTAATCTTTTTTGTTTCCAATTTGCCCATATTCCCAGGGTGGGACATGTATTATGATTTTGAGATGGTTGATCACGTCATCAGAGATACACACTGTAATGGCAATCTGAATCCATGTATGCCACATTTGTCCAAGGGGGTTTTAACCAAATTGAGTGTCATGGTTCCCATGGGGCTTATGGGAGCCTAATCCCACATCGGAAGTTTAGGTTGAAGATGTGGGCTTTATAACCCTTTGGGCACCCTCCCCTTAATAGCTAGCTTTTGAGGGTGAGTTCTACCCAAG
>CAIGRH010022932.1:0-11124 GCA_903798295.1 Fraxinus nigra | reverse complement strand
ATTTGGTAATGACTCGTATGATACACTGGGTAGGGACTGGACAATATGAATATGATTTATCCATAACCGAGACAAGGCCATTTTGGGGGGGGGGGGGGATACAAAAACAGCAAAGAAATATTTTTAAATTGTGTCAGCTACATCAATCTCAGGATACAAAATTAAAAATGCTAGTAGGTTCAGTTGTTGGCCTAAGGCTTTAGTTCTATTCTTCCATGTCTTCTCATTGTTCCACTTCATGTCAAGATTCTTTAGTTTATATCTATGTTTCAATCAATCTTGGTATTGGAATTGTCAGAAATAATCTGACCAGCTTCAGAAACAAGTAAATCTTCCATTCATCTACTGAATAAACAAAATTTGGTGACTATAGTTTAACTTGTTCTGATACTAACCTCAAGTTTCAGTCTTGGATCTGGAGCGATAAATTCGATCTTCAGCCAATTTTGTTGAATCTATTGAGGATACCATTTCAGTATGGTGATGGAGATCCAATTCCTGCTATAAACTTTTGTAGATTGAATTAGGTTGCCATGGTCAGGCCCCTTTGCATGGTTTCATGGATCTTTGCTCGACTCAAAATTTTGTGCAACATTTCCCTTCATAGACAAGGTTTTTCACACTTGTTTCTTAAGAAAGAAACCCAAAAAGTGTTCTGATTTCTAGTTGCATAGAATGTAAAAATTATGATACGCTCGTTGAGTTTTCAGTTCCCAAAATATATATCATTTTCCTCTGTTTTGCAGAAAGTTCTTATGTGATTATCAAGTTAATTCTCATCATTCAGTTTTTATGTTTTAATTAGTAAGGCCAAATTATCTGGGAGAGAATTGGGGATGGAAAGCCTTGAAACTCAATTAGTCTACCAAATGCAGGGAGAATCATGGAGGAGGTGAGGCCTTAAGAGTTGAAATATTCCAGCAAAATTGTATATGTTACCTTATATTTGGGATGAAAAGTAGGTTGAGAATTAACAATGGATATCCAATGGGTGCTTCTGGGAGGAAAGATGGACGTAAAGTACTAAAAAGACCAGTAACCTTGCAAAACGTGAGACAGAAATTAAGGGTATCGAACCCTACACCAAACAAGGTGAGTAGAAAATATATACTTTTTCTGAGGGAATGGTACATTGTCCTCCTCCTTTCCATCCATGATCGTACATAGCCTTAACATGGAAAAAAAAAATCGAGGAAAATTTAGTACAAGTTGGAGCTGTACTCCCAATAGAGCGAGTTATTCGTGGTCTTTTAGTTCCATTTCCCGGTAATACAAGTGTTATTCCTGCTTGTCAATTTGGTGTTTTGAATTGTGAACTGTACATTCAACTGTATATTTTGTGCAGACATTTATGGTGAATAAAAGGCTTCATGACTTTCCATCCGTGTAACAGTGATTGCTATATATTTTGCATACAATTCCAGGTCAAAGTTTGGTGCACTAAGCAAGAAGCTTGCGTCCTCAACATTGATCTGAAGGCCAATATATGCTGTGTAAAATATAATCCGGAGTCCAGCCTATATGTTGCGGTAAAGATTGATTTCTTGCTCCCTGTTTCAACAGCTGTTTTTTATTTTTCTGTCCTTTCTTGTTTTTGGTGGGAGCCGAACTGAATTGATAGAAATAATGCATGTTCAGATAGACATAGTGCCTGTTCAACACTATGGATTTTTTTATTTTTATTTTTTTCTTGTTAAGAATATAAGTAGTTGGTCGACGTTATCCATGGTAGTGATCTGTATATGAGCATGCTCATGAATCTTGTTCCATCCGTTTCTTAGCTATGTGCATTGTTAGTCCAATCCCATCGCAAAAGAAAGAACTTAGAAAAGCAAAAGCTGTAGGAATATTATAGACCTGAGGTATCATCCTTGAAATACTTCAAAATTACTGCTTCTGGAATCCACAACTTATTTATCTGTCATTTTCATTTTCGTTGAAATAAGATATGATTAAGAGCTGTAATATCATGCAGGTTGGCTCTGCTGACCATCACATCCACTATTATGATTTAAGAAACACCTCCCATCCGATTCACGTGTTCAGTGGCCACAGAAAAGCCGTTTCATATGTAAAATTTCTATCTGACAATGAGCTTGCTTCTGCATCAACAGACAGCACTCTTCGATTATGGGATGTCAAAGAAAATTCGCTTGTAAGATTCACGACTATGGATAGATTCTTCATTATACACTTCAATAAAGCTGCAATAGCCATCAATGGCAGCATTTTTTTCTGGCCTATATACTTTCTTTTTAGTTGTTACATTAATTTTTTGGTAATATTTTGGTGATTGATGTTTTCAGGTTCGTACATTTAGAGGGCACGCAAACGAGAAGAATTTTGTTGGTCTCACAGTAAATAAGGATTTCCTCGCTTGTGGCAGTGAAACAAATGAAGTGTGCGTCTACCACAAGGTTAGTGGATACTGCTTAAGCATCTCGCGCACATTTGACTTGCAGCTAGATGATACAATGACAATATTGCAGTCGAGATTTGATTTATTTTTTGTTACATTTTGGGTAACACAGGCTCTTGCTAGACCTATGACATCGCATAAATTTGGCTCTCCCGATACGGACGAGACTGATGAAGATGCAGGATCTTATTTCATCAGTGCAGTATGCTGGAAAAGTGATAGTCCCACTATGCTGGCTGCCAATAGTCAAGGTACAATTAAAGTTTTGGTCCTTGCAGCCTGATATGTACGGTTATTGGTAATGACTAAAATTTGTAACACAGAATATATTTTATCGATAAATTTGATCGCAATGTTCTGTATTATAATTTTGTAACCCTTGATCCAATCTCAATAGTTGAGCATTAAATCATGAAATCAAGAATCTAGAGAGAACGTTCTCTGGCTCCATCAGTGGATCATGGGCTCTATTTATAGGGAATTGGAAATGAAATGATCTGACACATTAGACCTTTATGAGTGTAAGCTAAATAGTTGTAACTTCCTTTTTCAGAGTTTTCATTTAACTAAAAATGACCATTTGACTATCTTTTCACAAATTGGTATCATTTGAATCTTTATATTCTCTATATCATAGTTACGTAATTTTACGTTTGAAAAATTCGGTTAACGCTCCTGGCTCGTTCGAACAGGGTCTAAAATCTTGAAAAATCCCGAACAAACAAATTTTCAACTACACATTTCAATGAACCCACAAGTAATATTTATTTATTCACCACTTACTTTTTATATACTTGTAAATTAAATCGTTAATAAGTTCTTCCCAAATAGAGGCTAAGTAAAAACTCAAAGAAGTTCTCGTCACACTTCAACTGCAACCTGGTGCATTGGTTGTCGGAGTGTTGATCACGTAGTTGCCTAGATAAAAATGTTATCAGAGCCAAGATATGTTGTTAGGTTTGTGATACTTGATGTCAACCGTTATAGTACACGACGAGGACGTGAAACTACATCAACAAATGTTCTTATGGCGTCGTGTCAGCGTTGTGGAATCGACAAATGAGGACTCGATGATGACAATAACATTTTTCGTTCATTTCAATCATGAGATGTGGATGGACATTTATATGGGCGAGGAGTATGAATTGACGTTGGTGTTTGATAAAGTGGTTGATTCGGATTATGATTTTTCAATGAAGAATGTGAAGATGATAATTATTTGGATTTAGGTGATGATTTTTATGATGTTCTCATTAGGAGGAATAGTATCTTCAGGGATACATAGGTTTGAAGTTTGAACTATGAGTCTATTGAAGTAATGCTACGGGGGAACATTGGCCCGACCATGAGGTACCACAATCATTGGAAGCACGTTTAGATTTGGATTGTAACAATTGCTACACAAATTATGTTGACAAAACACGAGAAAAATATTATAATTTGTGCTCATGAGGCTTGGAATTTTAATGCGAGTTTTCAATTTGTGAATTTCGGAAAGCAAAATATGTGGTCCAACACTCCAATGAACCTATTGAATTAGCAGGAGACAGAATTGTTCTGTGATAAGTGTTTATTTTCGGCGAGTTTCTATTGATTTTCTTAGTGTTTTTGTATTTTAGGATCTACCCCAAGTGGTGAAAGTCATACAAAAAAGGAGTAAAAGGAGACATGAAGTGGATGCATTAAGGTTTCGAGGGAATGAGTGATGTAAACCCAATCAAAAATCGATTTTGAGAACCCACAAACAAGATGGAAGAAAGCCAAGAAAGTTAGAAATCACGTCACACAAAGATAATTCAACCCGTTGTTCGACTCATACTAAGAACCGAGATTACACGTAAGAAATTCGACCCGTTGATTACCCAGAACAAAAACCGTAAAGTGGGAACCCCACAAAAGGATTGCAAGACCTTTTGATAAGTTCAAGTTAGAACTTTAAGCCACCAAAAATATAGAGGAATAAAACTCTAAAATAATGGAATTATCTCAAAATAATTATCAAAGTCTGTTTCACAATGAATAATAAGAACATGTTCATATGAAACCCCTAAAAGGAACGAAATAGATTCCAAAATATGCTAAAAGATGTGAAGAATCTAGAGTTTCTGAGAAATAGGGAAACTGCCAAATCTAAAAAATCGCGTCTCAGATTATAGCCATCCGGCCACATGATGGTTCAGAAACCGCCATTTGCTCGCGGTGATAGACCATGCAATCACTTGGCTTATAGAACCATGCGGTCGCATGGTTCTCCCATTTGACCTCCAGTTTAACTTCTTGATTCGAACGCCTCCCAACTCGTTTCAGCTCTCGACTCCTACATGAAACTTGGTCGTTGGCTTGTCAACTTCATCCCTGTGAACTTTGTGGCACGAACAATTGATTGCATGGCTTCTTCGCCTTGATTCGAACTTCGACTCATCCCCGAACTTGACCTTGACTTCCTCTCAACGCACTTCGATCCTTCGCCCACTTGATGCCTCATTTGGGTCACATCAATGAGCTAGACCTGAAGGCGACACCGGAAGACAAGAGAGAAGAGAACCATGAACAATTCCCAGTGGAGTATTGCAAGTACGAGCCATTGTTTGGTTGTTGTTCATAATTGATCAAATTATTTTTTATTCGCATATTTTGTGAGATTCACAAGTATTACCTATTTATCTACCATTCATGTCTATTTATTCTTAATTTGAACCATTTATAAACAACTCCCGAACGTGCTTGCTCACACATGTGAGCTCCAAAAGATGTTCGGCCCAGCTACAAGCAAGGCAGTTCAAACGAGCTCGCACCTAACAAAATATGATGCTCTACTGCTCTTTCGTTTCTTGCACCTGTGGGGCAAGAACATGACTCTTACGACCCAACTATATATAAGGCAAAGGTTTAAAACATTACACAATCTTACATCGAAACATATACAACTTAAAAAGAGTTCTTGGGGTTACGTTTTGAGTTCGTGTTACGAATTCCAACATTCAAACTTCATATTTCTTTCTCTCTTCCAATATCCGGTGATGTATTCTAAATTCGTATGTCTTCTATTAATTTGATGACGAACTAAATTTTCATTCAGAATAAAACATGTTGCTTAGTTTTGACACACAGAATATTTGTATGTTGTCAAAACCACAAAAGTTTATTGAATTTTCTCGAATCAAGACCGTTTTGGCACTTCTCCATTGCTTTACAAGTTTAATTTTAGTTTTAGGTTAAAATCTACTCGAAACATAAAGTTAGAATCGATCGATTTCGTTAAGTAGTAATGCAATCGAGTCTACTTGTAGCGATATTAACATTCTGAGAATGAAAAAAATTCGTTTGAACATTTATGTAATCAATATTGCTTTGGACTGAAATTTTAGGAGAAGAAAGTGGATTGCCATCCGTACAAGGCATTGGTTGAGGATATAACTCAAAGAGAACAATGCCTTTTGACATAATGAGGGGCAATGCTCAACTTTTTTTAGTTCCTTTTTAATTTGGTTAAAGAATAAGGATTTAAAGGGAAAATTATACTATGATTCAACAGCAACACTTTTTGTTCTTAGCGTGATATTATTGAATAAAAAATATTTTGAGATATGTCTCAATTTCCCTAAATTCGCGAGTGTTCCCTGATACTTCACACTGCATCACTAAACAATGCATATTCATGTTTTTAAATTAATTACAAGAGGAACAGTATGGAATCAATTCCAAAAATATTGAGAATATTTATGTACCCTATAAATACCCAATGTCTGACTAGAATCTTAAACTAGATACAAGAAACTGCTTAGGAAAGGAAACAGCAAGAAAGCACAGGCGACCGGGAATGTTTGGATCAAGATTATTTGTTCAGTAACGAATTTCTTTTCTAGGGAAATTATTTAAGATTTCTCCTTCTCGTCTACTAATTATTTGTACCTCTTTGAAGTTGAAAATGGCAATGCTAGGTGCTTGAAGCCAGACACGTCGAACAACTCCATAAACCTTTGATCTGAAACTCGTGCTTTGGCTGCTGCAAAGCGCTGGTACTCGTCAAAAACTGCAGTTAGACACCATCTTTGTAATTTTCTCACGCATCCCACAAGACAACCAGTTCGGTGCTGAACAATTAAGCATATCGATACTCAAGATAGTGATATTGATCGGCTAATTTTAATGCAATATAGCAAATATCTTACCTTCCCTCGTTTGCAATGGATCAATAGAGGGTGATTCTTCACATCTGAATTGCAGGAAAAGTAACATTAGCAAATCCGTATTGAAGACTCGCACATAATTCATGTTGAATAGAAGTGGAATTATTGTAAAGAAGGTACCAAGGACGATTCTTAATGCATCACGGATTTTATCCTCGGGTATGTTCACAAATGGCTCCTGTACTCAAATTTGAAATCAAATTCAGACAGAAAACTATGAAGCACAAGAAATATAAGTTTCTCTCAAGATCTTAAAGGGCACCACCACTCTATTAACTGAAAAAAATCGCAAAACAATGTGAAGAAATCACTCGTGTGCTCTAGTGAAATTATACTGAAGATTAGTAGTTTGCGTTAGAATTGTTACGATATCAAATGCAAATCAAAAACAGTAATGGAAAATATATTCTTTATCTTATATCTGAAATATATCAGTTTCATTTTTAATAAATCAGTTAACGTAATATTCTCGAATTATAATAAATTGTCGAAAATGAGACAACTACATGTCAATTCTCATACACAATCAATGTAGTGAAATTTGTGTTAATTTAGCATCATTAGATTTTAATTTAAAGTACAATCCATAACAGCACAACATCCCAAAATCAGAAAAATAATTTCGTTGTTACAAAAAAAAAAAAAATGAAGAATCGTTACTCCCAGACGCCTCAAATTAGTAAATATAAAGACTTGATCAAGAACTAAACAAGATACTCTACAACTAGTCTCTAGCCTCAAATTAGTAAATATAAAAACTTGATCGAGAACTAAACAACATACTCTACAATTAGTCTCTAAAAATTGCATCTGACATCATCTAATTTTCAAGATCCATTGATTGTTAAAAGTTAAGCATTAACCCCCTCAATATATTCCATTTAGGATAAGTACCATGGTAACTAATTGCTTGTTATATATCAAAATTATGCATTAGACCCATTAAATTATTCCTTCTACAAATTATTTATCAAAGTTTATTAAGTTCGACTTTACATGCGAAATTATACAATTAACAAGTAACAAATCACTTTTTAATTATTTCTAGATTATTACTTAATCAATTCAATTATCCTATGTTGTATTGCTACAGTTTATATGAAAAAAAAAAAATAATAACACCAATATTGTTGACAAAGAAATCTAATTGGGTAAAAGCTTCGGAACCAAATCAGTTACCTCCATTATAGACTACGGATTTCCAGTAAGATGTTGTCTAGTCAACTCCACTAGACTCCCGATCTAATTCCTGTAACCTATAAGATCAGTTGAATCAACCACTCCCGATCTTTTGCAATTATTTCTTCCAAATGGAATTCCAAGAACGCCATGTTCTTGTGTTTTTTCTGTGCTTGTAGTCCAACCTCTCACAACCTCTAGTAGCATCTGAAATTTAATTGAGAAAGCACCTTCCTAAGGGTGTTTAGGAAGTATGTGTTTTGGATTCAATGGATTTGATTTTTTCCCTCAATCTGTGGTTGTATAATCTCAAGAGTAAATGGATTGAATCAATATATGAACATGTTCTTAAATCTTCAAAGAATAATATAAATATTATATAGAAGAGGCACAATGAACAACCACCAAATTTCATGCAAGGCGTGGGGTATTTATAGTTGAAGGCAATTAGGTAGAATTGACTGTATAAAAAGCCTTAAAAACGCAACATATGTTGTTTCAAATAATACCGTCGCTCGAGCGAGAGCTCAGCGACAAACAAGCGATGGTGTCTCGCTCAAGTGAAGTCTAGGCAATAAGCAGGCGACACAACTTCTGTTTTTCCTGCTCGAGCAACAACTAGGCGATAGGCATGCGATATTGGGGCAACGTTTACTCCTTTGTTCCATATTCGAATCCTAGAACTTTTAATTTACTACCTGACCCTTTGACTTTTAAAAACTCTCTTACAATAATATTAATTTCAATCTTTTTGTTTACACAATTACCAATTACATTAAAACCTAAACTCTCGTTTGACATTATGTCAAAACTATACAAATAAAGTTAAGGTAGTAAAAACACAAATATCTAATCTACCCAAGTTCTATTTCTTGCATTCTTGGTTAAAACGTTTCCTGAAATTAAAACTCAAATACCAAGTGTAAAAGCACGTGATACAGGAAATATAACAATATAGTTAACTAATGGTGATACAAAAACTTAGCTAGATTGAGACGTAACACTNACGTTTACTCCTTTGTTCCATATTCGAATCCTAGAACTTTTAATTTACTACCTGACCCTTTGACTTTTAAAAACTCTCTTACAATAATATTAATTTCAATCTTTTTGTTTACACAATTACCAATTACATTAAAACCTAAACTCTCGTTTGACATTATGTCAAAACTATACAAATAAAGTTAAGGTAGTAAAAACACAAATATCTAATCTACCCAAGTTCTATTTCTTGCATTCTTGGTTAAAACGTTTCCTGAAATTAAAACTCAAATACCAAGTGTAAAAGCACGTGATACAGGAAATATAACAATATAGTTAACTAATGGTGATACAAAAACTTAGCTAGATTGAGACGTAACACTAATGTTAATCCAAACATCAACAAACACATTAGTATCACGAAAACTCAAACAATTGTGTAGATATGGTATGGAATGCAATGCAATCAAACAATCTCCTCATATCAATCTATTTTACTTCAAAAATCTATTCTTCCAAATTCCAACTCAAATTTTAAAAAATCCCCCTAGTGAAACAAAAACTTAAATCCAAAATATTCTCCAATTTTTTATCACAAATGATTAAAAAAAATTAGCATGCACAAGAATAATCAATGATCTGTAAACCTTCCTACATACTCTGTTTAAGTTATCATGGAGTAAATTGTATAAGTGACATATGTGTGTAAAGTGTCACTAATCATTTGTAAGTAGGACTCTAAACATTAACTTTGTAAAAAAGAGCGTGCTAAAATACATTAGAACCTTTAAATAAAAGCTCATTTTGTATTGATATTTTATTTTCTTCCCTTGACTTTTTGTATATATTTTTCATATGTTTAAAAAAAAAAAAAAAAAGAGCTCATTATTTTTTCTTTCACATGTGCAAGCTCTTCTCCATTAAATAACTAAGATGATCATTGTAACGAGTTTTATGACAGTTAACTCAAGTCAGTTGACCATAGGCACCAGATTATGAGAAACCCTACAAGCTTAATTGTTCAAGTCAAATAGGTTCCGAAGAAGAACATAAGATATTAAGTTTTTTTTATTACAATGGATAAACTTGAGATTAGGTCTAATAAATAAGACTAATTCATGTTCAAAGTCACCTTACTAACATGTGAATGTCATCCCAACTCTCACACACACGATAGAGTCTCACTAACAATATCATAGTGTGTGGAGTGCAGATAGTATATGAAGACACTAATACAAAATACTGCATAATAACATAAGCAAGTAATGGAAATTATGCTACAGCTTATCAATTAAACTCATACTTGATCACACCAAACAAATTTAAATATTATATATAATATGCTGTAAAGAATTTCCTGCATTTTTTATTTTTCAATTTTTCAATTTTTTTGTTATTTTTAATTTAAAATATGAATACACTAAACACACACAAAAATCTACAAAAAAGAAAATAAAAAATGCATGAGATTTCTATATAGAAAACAAATAAACAAATATGATATATGTATAAATCAATGACACACAATGGTAAAACACGAGCATGCATCAAAAATACATAATCAGTTAGGTATGCAAATGTTCTTACCTTTAAGAGTACCATGAGCTATTTCAAAAAAAATTAGATCACTTTTCTTTACCCAAACTTACCCAGTGACAGAAATATTTTCGGTCATCTGTGTCATTAATTTGGTCAATTTACTTACCTGATTAGTAAATAAGTCAATCTGACCAACATAATCCCGATTCTTACTTCTATTTAAGTTTCGGATTCTATTTAAGTTTCGGGTCCTACGCTGTCTAGTAGGGTTCCGTCCTATATATCCCTTATTATTATGTTCACGGTTAGGCACATATTTAAGATGGTCAGTTCCAGGGACAAACATCGTCTTGGATGTACTAGCAACATTATGATCTTTCTCCTAATATCCTACACCTCCTTTATTACCACGGGCAGGCTTGACCATTCCTTGAATGTTATCTAACTTCGTAGAACCACTAGAAAAGACAAGTTGAGACTTGAAATGCTCTAGATCGCTCAGAAGATTTTTAACATGAATTTCTAAGGTTTACTTTTCAATGGTTAGCCTACTAGCTCTTCTAGAGGTCTTCTCAAGATCAATTGTAAGATTCTTGACCTGAGTATCTAAGGACTCATTCATGGATTTCAACTCACTCAATGTAGAGGTAGATTCTTGAATGTATACTAAGGGTCCGTTTGATTGCAAATGTGAAAAATGAGTGGAAAGAAAATGTTTTACTGGGAATTGTAATTAATTGTGTTTGATGGATATAATTTTCTACCTGGAAAATGTTGAAAGTTTGGTGTCCTTTTGACTTCGTTTTTTTATAAAAA
>CAIGRH010022910.1:0-10503 GCA_903798295.1 Fraxinus nigra | reverse complement strand
TTTAACTTTTTAAAATAGAGATTGAGCTGAGCTCTCAACAAATATTCGGATGGGAGTTTTGAGCAGAAGTCACTTATTTTAATTATAAAGGAGAGGTTTATTACAAAAGGGTGAGTATATTGACGTTGTTACACAACTTTTTAACTGTATTAAAGATTCTCAATTTTATTTACGGTTGCACTTATGGCTCTAACTTTTTCAATCACATTTTTATCATCAACCTTCTATTTATTTAGCATATTTTATTCCTAATCGTAAGTCCAAAAAGTTCATTAGGAGAGCGTCAAAAGATTTATTTGCTTCTAATATTCAAGCCCGTTTGTTAGATATTAAAATCAGATTAAAATTAAAAAACTAATCATTATTGTTGACTTTTATTAGACGAGTGGGACCCAATAACGACTATATTTTCAATTTTAATCTCTACCGAATGTGGCCTTATTAGATTTAAAAAAAAAAATGTTCAAAAATGCGATAAAATATTTGCCTTTTCATTTCAAAATGCGCTGATATAATATTTGAATAGAAACTATCATCAACAACCAGATGCCTTATCTAATGAAATATTGAGTATACTTCATCCACGATACTCTAGAGGCGAGGCGAGGACTTCAAATTTAGGGTTCAATCTTTAATGAAATATTGAGTATAAGAATACAATAAAAAAAAGGTGGAGACATAAGACAATAATAAGTACATATTCAGTGGTGGATTTAGTACAGAGGCAATGGGGTCAACTCCTCCATACTAATTTCAAATCCAAGATTTTACAAAAGTTTTTTCAAGATTTTGTATAAGATTTTCAAAAAATTCCTTACAGTTATCAATTTTGCCTTTACAATTAAAATTTTGTACCTGTAAAATTTTGCTCCCACAATTTTAGTTACAGAAATTTGCTTCCACGACTGTACGTCCTCGCTCCGCCCTTGCACATATTAAGGACATTTAGTACAATTAACTGTTAAACAATTCAAAGAAAAAAAAGGAAAAAAAATAGAGGTTAGGGTCTCATTAATTCTGCATAATGAAAAGNTTTTGTATAAGATTTTCAAAAAATTCCTTACAGTTATCAATTTTGCCTTTACAATTAAAATTTTGTACCTGTAAAATTTTGCTCCCACAATTTTAGTTACAGAAATTTGCTTCCACGACTGTACGTCCTCGCTCCGCCCTTGCACATATTAAGGACATTTAGTACAATTAACTGTTAAACAATTCAAAGAAAAAAAAGGAAAAAAAATAGAGGTTAGGGTCTCATTAATTCTGCATAATGAAAAGTGAATACAAAAAGATGATTTAACCTAAATATATATAAGCTAAAACAAAGGAAATTAAAAAGACTATTCTACCTTTAACAAACAACAAAATAAAATAATAATATATTTCTTAACATTAATAACACAAGAAAATTATAGTGCCTGTGTATCCATTCATTATTAAAGTTGTTTACATATAAAGATTTGCAGAAAATTTGATTAAATGGTGTTCACTGCTCTCTCTCTCTCTCTCTCTCTCTCTCTCTCTCTACGTACTAAACATGTCATAAAAACGTCATCCTTGGGCCTCGTGGGAGTTATGATGGTCACCACCATCCATGAATTCTCCAACATATACTCAAAAGATGTTTGTTTTATTTCTAGATGTTATTTGCTTTTACATCATAATTATCATTTCAAATTGATGACAAAATTACACTTAAAGACCAGTAAGACTCCCAGCAGTGAATGCCATGCTTATAAGTATTTTCACCTGCCTAGTTCTTTCCTTCAATCCAATCTCAATGTTGCCACCAAAAATATTTTGACAGTCATTTACAGGCCTTTCACTTTCAGATATAAAAGTTAACATGACCTTGAAATTTCCGCTTGCAAATTCTTTCATGGCTTTTTCCAAAACCTCCATCACTGCCCCATAATCAGCATTGCAGATTTCATAAAGATGCCTTATTTCTTCGTTTTTTTCAGCAGCATCTTTCTTCTGTATGAAAATCCGCGTATTGGTCGAGTTTTTTTGTAATTGATTTAGGGCTATTTGAGTTAGACCAATAGTATTTATTCTAAGATGATGACGATTTTGGTTGAAAACATCGGTGCAGAATCCATAATCCGGTGTTTGGTGACAAATCGCATCAATTAGTTCTTGAGTAGGATCATAATTCGAGGATGGTTGAACGAAGGAGAATATGATTAACCATGTTGAAAATATCAGAAGCCAGTGAGTACAATCCATATTTTCCCTTGAGGAAATTTTTTTGATGAATGAGAGAGAGAGAGAATTGAGAATGCCTTATTGTATTGTCTATAACTCGATTGAACAAAGTGAGCCACCATGAGTATTTAAACAAAAAAAAACACGTTTTTCTAGTACATAATGTGTTCATTTCCAAGATTATATGCTAAGATTGACTTGTTATTTGTTATCAGATTGCCAAGATCTTTTTCCGAATTTTGTTCACAAGATATTCTCAACTCAGATTTTAATAATTTTTAGACTGTAAACTCTTATGAATTTCTTGAATTTGAATAGATTTCCATAAAATTCCTAATAATCTCATTAAAAATTATGAAATCTCAAAAGATTTTGTTATGTATATTTTTAATCTTGAATATTTTGAAATCTCTTTATTAATAAAATCCTTATAAATCCAAAACTTATTGAGAGTTGATTATATTTTAAACTAATAATTTTAAACTGATATATGACATAATATCACGTGACATATAGCAAGATCCATTTTGGAATNTTTTTTAAATGTATGGTTAAAAAGTAAGAAAAAGTTTTGAGTTTACATGTAATATTATTGTATTGAAGAATATGTGATTAAAAAGAAGAAAAAGCGGGATGCATTAAAATTTTAGCGAAGGTCCAAATAGGGGCAACATTTCAATTGAGGATACCACTATTGTTCTCCGAATAGCTATAATTTGTGTGGGGTTTTTTTATTTGCTTCTTACTTTCAAGATTGCCACAAGTTGTGATATTGATCCAACAATTCTATATGTACAATGATTACGGTGTTGTAATTTTTACAATCTCTCACATTAGAATGATACCCACACCCTAATCATTGTACAAATGGATTTTTCCTTATTCTTAGTAATTCTTTGTTGAGGTTGTGGTAACATTGCTAAAATTATCTTCCTCTTAGCTTTAACGGAAAAAAAAAAAAAAAAAAAGTTTAAAGATAAAATGGAACTTCTCTACAATTTGAGCAATATTGTTTTTTACCTCTTAAAAAAAAAAAAAAACATTCATAGAAAAAGAAAAAAACGATGCAAATAGGTGAGTTCTTGATTTATATCTCCATGATTTGCCAATCACCCCAACCCATAGTAAGGACTGATTAGAAAAAAAAAAATGTATAGGTATAGTCTAGTCAATAACGGTACTTTAAAAAAATGTAAGGACTGATTAAATAGCAAACTCAAGTTGTTACGAGGTTATGTGGGCTTAGACGAAGTATAGTTATAAATAAACACAAAGCATGACTAAGTGGTTTGATCAAAATTTGCATCTCGACGAAGCTTAGTTGAGCTTTTTCTAACACACACAATGAGCTATTTATATTATTTTTTAAATGAAAATATTTAATAAATAGCATTATTTAAAAAATTCAAGTCGTTCCTTTGAAACTTGAAAGATCCTCATACTTGGTGAATGAAAATAAAGTGCTCTAATAAAAATATTTGTTACTTATAAAGTTATAATACACCTTAGGTTTCCACAAGAAACTTTGTTTAATACGATGTTCTAACCTCTTACATAGAGGACTTGACACCATATTAACCATTGTAAGACGCATCAAGAACTTTTAAAAAGGATTTTGCTACATGTGCATCAAGATTTTACATAATAGATTACATAATATCACATGACATTGTATCATTTGTCAATTTAAAACACAATCAATTTTTTTTTTCCAATCTTTTCCCTACACGTCATATTTTATAATCTATTATGTACAAGTAGTAGCCCCCAGGGCACATCTCAAAGTGGTAAAAGGGGAAGTTGAAAAAACTCTAGCTTTACGTGAGGCTGTCGCGTCAATGGTTCAAATCTTAAAATATGGATTTTGCCCTTGAATAAGTGCAAGTGTACAAGTAGCCTTCCACCCTGTACCCTTGGAGGCATAACCTGCGATTTACCTCTTTCACCAAAACCAGGGCAGGGCAGGTGGGGGCCGTCTGAGATGCGGTTCATCCTTTTATTATGTACAAGTAGTAAAATCCATTTTAACAAATGATCCGTGAGGACCAAGCCTGTATAGACAGTCCATACTCAAACCCGAAGTTGTTTCAACACATGAATCTGGGTCGAAAAGATAATAATAGGGCTTCAAGATTTTTGTAGCTCGTAATGGGAATTTCTTTCTCAAGGCCCACTAACCTAGGAACTACAGTCATCGAACTGTTCGAAATTGACAAAACTAATACTAATTGGGGATGATTTTTGACTTAAGTACTTGTTTATAAATAAGAACTATTGAGGAGGAGGAGGAGTGGGTCCAGCGACATGTACATGATAGTCGTAAATATATGGTCAAAATTAATGTTTAACTTTGATTTCAAATTATATTATGATTTATCCAACCAATTACTTCGACATCCTTTTGTAAAATCTTATCGTACTGCTTTCTTTATTTTTTTTTTGAGTGTTCGATTGATTTTATTTTTTTATGAAATGTGTCTTTTTTTCTACCTAAATTCTTACTTTTGAGGTGTATGATTGACATTTTTTTTTTTCATGAAAAATACTTTTCAAAAGTTGGTCACGTAATTATATTTTCTTTAAAAATAAGGAAAATATTTTCCACATGGAGGAATAGATTTTTATTTTTCAACCAATTCTCTTTCCCTTTCATCTACCCCTTTCTCTCGTCTACCCACAAATAGAAGAGGAACAAGATAACATTTCTAGCTTGAAAATTAAACAAATTTAACCCTTGTTTGGTGGGCATTAAAATCATATTTTTAATAAATTTTGATAAAAGTTGATTAAATGTGAGGATGAAAAGTTATGAATCTTACGAAATATGTGATTAAGATTAATTGTTGATTTTGATTTTGATAAAAATCTAGATTTTAGCCCCCATTTGGCCATCATTAAAATTATAATTCATTTTTCTCTATTCTCTTATCAATCGCACATTCTCCAATAAAATAATATTACACGTAAACCCAAAATATTTTCTTCTTTTTTAACCCCACATTTTAAAAAAAACATTATTTCAAAAATTATAATCTCAAAAAAATGACTGATAATGGGGGCTTACTTTCTACCAAAATGCTTAATTAATAATTTTCATACAAACAAGTTCTAGACAATTGAATTGTCTAAATGCCAATTAAACACTCTTCTTTTCTTCATATACAAGTTCCATGCCTGCGATCAAGATTCCCCTATCCATAAAGGGTCTCTAAAATTATTTTTTCTCATGCATCAGACAACTCGTATCATCTTGAGTCGGGATAAGCACAAAGGGTAAGAAATGTTTGGGTAGAGATTTTTATGAAGAAGTTTTTACTAGAAATAATTACTTACTCAAATTTAATCGAGAATAAGTACTCATGATTGAGGCTTCTATCTAATTTGAAACTTTTCAATTTGTTGACGTCAAAATCTGGTAGGATTAATAAGATATCAAAATATCCTTCCTATCTCCGAGTCCAACTGTTGCAAAGGCGTGGTCCGGGCATTGATTGCACTTCGACAATCATGTCAGTACTATAAAGAAAAATAAGTATGCAAGCGAAACAAAATGGACCGAGATTTTAACTAGGGTTCGATTTCATACATTTTTTTACTTATGTTACATGGACTTTTAATGGAAAAGCTAACGTCTAGAGTATTACAGACATACCGACTTTTTTATATCTCTTGGGGGCGTGTTGATAAGTAATTGGTAATTGGTCTTGTAAAATTATATTTGCACTTTTTAATCGTCTCAGTTCACGTGACAATAAATCTCTTGTTAAGCGTCAGTATCATCTCCTGTTATTCATTTACTCGAGGCATAAATATGAAGATACGTAGCTTCATATTAGACTTTAAAGTATTTTTCGGAGGCAAATAGATTTGCCATTTAACTTGCCTCTAGAGAGGTTGACGATAAGGTTGGTCTTATTTACTAACCGAGAGGTTTGCCCAAACAAGAACCACATTTGGCAAGCCTTTCCTCATTGGCAAATTGGGTTACTAGCTTTGCCTCACCGGAGAAATTCCAATGAGACGTATAGAGATTTGTTGGACGTTTGAATCATTCGCGATGATTAGTTCAGTATGTGAAGCGTGGCTTTCTGTTTGATGTAGCTCGTGCGTGACATTCGTGTGAATGTGACTTGATAATAATAGTCCTTCAAGCCCGAGTTTAACATTTATGTTAAGCCTAGGACTTGAATGACTTCCAATTTTGCTTGATTTTTATGGCAAAGCTTCGTCTTTCACGAGCCTATGATAATGAGCTTCATAATTTTATTTTGGCTGCGATTTTGAGTTTTCTTGAATTCTTTGATAATGCCTCATAGGATAGCCTTACTTGAACACATCATGAAACGTTTTGATGATTTACTTGAACACATCACGAAAAAGCAATGTAGTAACACTTTAGGTAAGGATGGGAATAAAATATAATTACTCGATTGAGTATCGAGAAGACATTTATAATGAGTAGCAAATCACGTAAAATGTTTAGATAATAAGTCGGTGATAGTTGTGAATTTTTAAATAAAATTAATCGTTGACGTTAAATTATAATGATTCTTGGGATAGAATGATTCTGAATGCACGTGAGAAATATGACGAAACATCTACCATAGTAATCTAACATATCTGAGTTTCGTTAGGATCTTTAAATTTTTTGTTATTTTTATTTAATACGAAATAAACAACAGATGTAACAGTCCAGTGAGTAGAAATGTAGAATCACGATTGGATGCATCTACATTACTTGTGCAAGTCTTTCGGCGTTACAAATTTAATCATTGAAAGTGAATCGTGACTTTCGCTATTTTTTATGTATACAACCGTAAATTGCAATATCGCAACAAAATTATCAATCGTTGAAGCAGTCTATAACACATATGGCTGCCATGGTCGAGACTAAAATCATCAAAATACAATCAATGGTGAATATTATTAGACGATATGATATACAAGAAAATTAATCTATCACAACTTTTGATCAAATCAAAAATGAACAATTTGTATATAAGTATGTTTTGTTATTCCTGGAAAGAGTAAATATTAACATTTTTTGCCAAATATATATAAGCCCATGTTTTGTTTTGATAAAAAATAGATTTTTAGTAAATTTTGATAAAAGTTAATGAAATACATATTCGAAATATTGATAAAAATCGTGTGTCCATTAAATATATGATTGATAATAAGGGTCAAACATAGAACTAATATTTTTTTGGATTATTCTAAAAGCAGGGCGAACCCGATGTCGCCCTGAACGTGTAGTATGATTGATGGAGTTATTTTCTCTTTAATACTTTTATTTTATAATTTTACTTTATAGATAAGGTGTATAAAAGTACTTTGCTTATTTTAAAGGTAAAGGGTGGTTACATAAGAAATTTTGAAAGAGGAAAAGAAGAAAGTAAAAGGAACTACAAAAGCACAAAAGAAAAATGCCCAAGTAGTAAGATATTCTTCTTTGATAGCCCAAAAGGCAGTGGCACTCCTTCTGTCAAATAGTGGTTTGTACTATGCAAGAATGCAAGTGCCATTTCCAAGTCGTTTTGGGAATGATATCAACTGCTGCAATGTTGCCACACCCGTCCTGACAGCATACTCACAATATAGGGGATCACTTTTTTACTTTTTCCATTCACATGGGTCATACTCTCATGTGACGTAGGTCAAACGGGGTCTCAACTTCTTTCTGTCAAAAAACTTAACTCAATTATATCAGCACTGAAGATGGAAAAATTCTCGAGTTTTAGCTCTTGTTTGGCCCCATTTTTAAATTTCTTTTTTCTCCAAACTCATTTTAACTATATATTTAATGAACTTCGTCTAGGGCCAAGAAGAATAGCAAAATTCAAAATTGAAAGTGATAATGGCTTCGCACGGTTCGATTTCGACAAGAATTGAATTAAATCGAATACCATTGAGAAAGTACATATAGAATTAAAAGGTACCATATGTAACAAGGATGAGACTGAAATGTACTACAATTTACTGGGTTTTATGTATAGATTAAACAAAAAAACAACAACGTAATATTTTATTAGACCCATAATTTTTATCCACTTTTTACCATAAAATTTATGAACTCTTATCAACTTATAATCTCAAAAAAAATTGTCAAACAAGGGCTAAAAGGAAGACAAATGGAGCAGTTTATGCTGCTGCCGGCCTTTTTTCCACAAATTATGCGTCCAACGTCCAGCTGTGACTTCTATTTTATAATATCTTTACCATTCTCTTTTAAACAATAATAATAATCTTCTAGATCTCATAACTAGAAATGACAAAAAATATCGGCCCGGCCCGAATGGGGCAAAAAAAAACCCGCCCCATGAAAAAAAAAAATAATAATAATTAACTGACAAAAATAAAAAATAAATAAACGGGCTCGCCCACCCCGTCTAAGGCGGGGTGGGAGAGTGGTGGGACCCAACTCGGGCCGGCCCGGCCCGAACCCGCATGTTGCCATCTCTACTCATAACAGACAACGTAAGAGAGTTTTAATTTTTAATTTATATTGGTCTCTATGTATGAAATAAGTATCTTGAGAGTTTTAATTTTTAATGAAACCAAACATAGTCATACACTCGATACAATAAGAGATCTATTCTAACTTGAATGTAAGTCCATTCTACTAGTGACGTCGTATAAGATAATTGTTATTCTATCTACTATACGAGAATCTAAATAGCTATCAACCTCGAGTCTTTATCTCTAACAAGAACCACATATATATATTATCTCCCTATTTCCCCATATTCAATGTGTACTCAACTTTTAAAATAAAAACAATTTTATTTCCGAAAATTGAAAGTTTAAAAAAATGTGTTGGGAGAACAACAAATGTTTGTTTGAAGTTATTCACATAATAATAGTCTAATGTCATAAAAGGCATATTCTTTCCTTAATGAATATCAATTGATTTTCAGATAAGACGGTTAAAGTGCGATTTTACGAATTGTATCATAGATTGGATTATGGATTAAAGTCACGAGAACGTCATATAAATTAGCGAAGATGCCACTTTTTCAGCCCACAAGTTGGTCACTTGTATGATCGTGATTGATGACCATAAAATGTTTGATTTTTAGATAAGTCAGTTAAAAAGTGATTGTGTGAAAATGGAATTGGATGCATCTAAATTACTTGAGAGTTAAAGTTTAATTATTGAGAGTCAATCATGATTTACACTATACATGGCCTTGACCTATCATGATTATATTGCAATGCCACGACAAAACTATCAATCATACAAAGCAGTCTCCAACACATATGGCTCTTTTGATGCCATGATCGGAACTAAAATACAACCGGTGCGTGAACATTATAAGACGATATGATATATAAAAAATAAAAAATAGCCTGTCACAGCTTTTGAACAAATCGAGAATGAACAATTTGTATTAAAAGTATGTTTTGTTAAGCCTGAAAAAAATAAATATTAAAGGTTTTCGCCAAACGAATTTACGCCCTTGTTTGATTTGGATAAAAATAAGATTTTTAGTAGATTTTAATAAAAATTGATAAAATATGTGGATGAAATATTGTTAAAAAATTGTGGGTCTATTAAATATATGAAGGAAGGAAGTAACGCTCATTATGTCAAATAGTCATTCGTACCCCGCAAGAACACAAGTGCTATGTCGTTTGTACATCAATTGTGTACACTCATATTCACACTTGATGTGCCATCAAGAAATAAGTGGATGAAAAATAATTTTTTTTAGTCTGACAAATGAGATAATGACATGTGACATGATGTAAACAAGGGTGTAGACAATGATGTACACCAAACATGATTGTGTTGAGAATGATATAATCAACACGGAAGCTCGAAAAATTCTTTTTAAGTGTTGCATGTTCACTATATTTACCTCCGTTTGGTTCCCATTTTTTAAAAATTATTTTTTATCAAGACTCATTTCAATTACATATTTTATGGATTTTTCATGATCATATTTTATCAGTTTTTATCAAAATTACTTAAAAATTGATTTTTATCTAAACCAAACACAGGCTTATAGCCATTGCACATTATTATTCACAAATTTTGGGGAACTAACTATTATTCCTCTTATTATAAATATTTTTTAGATTTTTCAAAAAGGAAGGTAAGAGATGTGCAATGATCAAAGAAATGAAGGAAATCTTAAAATTAAGTCCATTTGACTTTCTTTATTCCGAAACTCTTTATTTCTCATACTTATTTTTAACCACACATGCACACAATAAAATATTTTGCACGTAAATTCAAAAACTTTTTAACCACACATTTTTTAAAAATTACTTAACGTTTTCTACTTTGTA
>CAIGRH010022881.1:0-14212 GCA_903798295.1 Fraxinus nigra | reverse complement strand
AAGCTCCAGAGTCAATAATCCAGGGAGTTCTAGATTGGGTGACGGATTTTAAGGCTCTCAAAAAATTACCTCTGTGAGCTAGTGAACTAGACGGATTGTTCGCGGAGGTTTGACTCGACGATTGGAGGCTGGAAAACATTTTGTAGAGATGCTTCATCTGCTTGGCATTAAAGGCACTATTAGACTCCTTGGTTTTTTCTATTTGATGATCAATCGACACTTGATATCCTCGATTTCTATTATTTTGCCTCGGTTTTCAATTGGCTGGTTTTCCGTGGATGTCCCAACACGTATCTTCCTTGTGTCCTGGCTTGCGGCAGTGTTCACACCAAGGTCTACCCTTTTGTTGTTTTGAACTCGATCCAAATGTTGGCCCTTAGAATATAAGCCCAATGCTCCAGGCCCATCACTAGAATTAATTAGCCCAATATTAGAACCTGGCCCAATAGGAGTAAATTTATTTTTAATATTTGCAGGCCCACTTCTAAAATTGGATGGCCCATCATTGTGAGGCCCAAGCCCTTTCATCACTAGACCTGAGGCCTCAATTTCGGATCTAGACCCATTCATCATCACCCTCCGACGACTTTCTTCACGCCTTACCTCTGCAAACACCTTACGCGGCGACGATAATGATTTCCAGCCAAGTATTCTACTCCTCATGTCGTCCAAATCCCTGTGGAGCCTAGCCAAGAACTCAAAAACCCTTTCATTTTCTAGCCTTTTCCGGTAATACACGCTGTCTTCCGGACACTTCCACTTTTCCTCAGAACTCAGGTTAAGTTCCTGCCATAACGCCGTCATTTCAAGGTAATAATCGATCACCTCACGGTCTCCTTGCTTCGTTTGCCACAATCGGGACTTGATTTTGAATATTTGTGATGAATTTTCAGAATCGGAATATATCTCTTTCGCGGCATCCCAGACGTCCTTTGTTGTCGATAAGAATAGATAGGTTTCTCCAATTAAGGGCTTCATCGAGTTGACAAGCCAAGCGGTCACCATTGAGTTCTCCGATCTCCATCGTTTTAGAAGAGTAGCGTCGGTAGGCATCTTCGTCTCTCCGGTTAGATACCCAAGCTTTCCTTTTCCATCAATTATTATGTTGATGGATTGTGCCCATTCTCTATAGTTTTTTCTATCTAATTTTTCTAATGTGAGTTGAAAAGACGAGTTTTCCATTCTTCCTGAGCTTACTGCAGAGATGGCCTTTGTTTCACCATTGAAGGATTCAGAGGTCATCGAGCCTTTGTTGGTGGTAGTTTCTGTCATTCTGCCGGCTCTAATATCATGTAGGTTTAATTGAAGAAAACTTCTATTATTTCTTACGTGTAATGTACAATGTACTCACCTATTTATAGTACAAGAAATAATGATAAAAAAGGAAAATACAAATCTACACCAACTATAAAATCAATTGATATATTTTCCCTATGGAAAGTAGAATCTCTAATATTATTATGGGATTTCAACACATATCTCTATGCGAATTACCCTTAGTTAAACGAGTTATGGCACTAGGAATCCATATAACGATGTAGTATTTAGTATAGGTATCTCTACACGTTATACCTTGTTACCAGATTTTATTACACGTTCTAAACTTCAAACTCACCTCTCGATTCGTAAGAAACTCAATGAATCATCAAATTATTGGCCAGATAATTCAAAGTATTGCATTTATAATAAAATCAACACATGGAAGAATAAAACTCAGAATTCTTGAATCAAATAACTAAGGGTCTCAATANGAATCCATATAACGATGTAGTATTTAGTATAGGTATCTCTACACGTTATACCTTGTTACCAGATTTTATTACACGTTCTAAACTTCAAACTCACCTCTCGATTCGTAAGAAACTCAATGAATCATCAAATTATTGGCCAGATAATTCAAAGTATTGCATTTATAATAAAATCAACACATGGAAGAATAAAACTCAGAATTCTTGAATCAAATAACTAAGGGTCTCAATAAATTACATTGTTTGCCCTAATATGAAATTTAGTTACTCATAATGAAAACAATGAAATAGATAACAAAATTCGAATACATCACTGGATTTAATGGATAATAAAGATGGAAAAGAATTAGCTCTTATACCAAGATTTTCTTCCGCTTCCAATTCTTGATTTTGATTCGAATCCTTGATGTAATTCTTCTCACGAATTCCTCTTTTATCTTGTGTTTCTCTCTATTTTGCAAAGTGTGCAACCCTTATTTCGTGGCTCTTCATCTCTATTTATACTTCCCCCATAGTCTTGACCAAATAGGAGTCTTCTTAATGGGCTTTTCGTAGCCAAGAAACTAAAAAAATTGGGGCCAGGCGCTGCCTTTCAGTTTTCTCCAGCTTGGGCAGCGTCCACTTTCTGTTTCCCGGTACAACGCCTGTCCGTTTCCCGGTACATGTGGCAGCGCCTGGGCGCTGCAAATCTGTAATTTTTTTTCCGTGCTTTCACTTCGTTCTCCTGGCGCTACTTCATGGCACTTGGGCGCTCACTTTCTATCCATTTTTTCATTGTTTGGCTTTAACACGTCCATGTTTTTCACCTAATCACATTCCTTCAAAACAACACTAAAACACACGTTAAAAACGTTCGTTAACCATGAAAATAGGGCAATTAATTAAGCTATTTGGTATAAAATTCGTGTGTGAACCCACTCATCATGTGGCCAAGCTTAAAAATAAGTGAAGTTGCTTTTTCTTTCCAAATAGATTTGGTTACTTACATTTTTATTACTTTTAATTTAAAAAAAAAAGTAATTTTTTTGAAAGAAATCTTACCTAAAGTAACTTATTTCCAATATTAGTCAATGAAAAGATCACTTATTTTAAATCATACTTAGAGCATGTTTGGCAAAGCTTAAATTGTAATTTATACTAGTCAAGCATACTTTTTATCCCCACATTTCGTAGGACAACCCCACATCTTATAAGCACTTATTTACTTCTAGGTAAACTCCTTAAGTGTAGTCAAACATGCTTTAAAGATAATTCTCCCGAGTGATAATAAGGTAATTATCAATGACAAAGCTTATTGTGTGTGTTAGTTTAACTTCCAGAACCAAACTACTGAAAAGCAGAAACTTTATTCCAGCCCCTCGCAAATCTGTTCTATGTTTATTCATTATTAATAAAACATCGTTGCCACCTTTTGTTTGGAAGAACATTTGATATCTACTGGAACGACTTTGCATCAGCGAAACAAAGCAGACATCTTTCCACAAGACATGTTTGATACAGAGGACTAGATGGAATATAACAGCACAATAAACCATATTTTTTCTTTATTAATACTGTCTTAAACTGTCTAATCCACTTTATGGAACATGCCATGTACCAAAATTTACTTGTCAGATGTTTGTTAGCTGTTGGATTACATTTCAAAATGCCAATTGCAATTCATCATTGAAGGATTTCATGTCGAGCATAGATTATTTACAAAGTATATTTACCTGCTTGTATGGATGTGTATGTACTTAATGACGATTATTCTCTGAATCTTACAGCATGATGCCGATGGGAAAGCATATTACGTGATTGAATTCATTGCACAAGCTCCAAACTACACTCGCCATGCTCTTAGTGCAATCTGTATTGGCAATGGTATTAATCTCGACTTTGGTCTGGATGATATTTCATGTGCTTTGGCTATTCCATAAAGTAAAAGGTCTTTGAAATGCTTATTAGATTCGAAGTAAAAGAGGAATGTCATTTTCTTCACATTTCATTACAGTTAACAGAGCATTTTCTCAACCTGCTCTACGTGGTAAACGAGTTATAGTTGATTCTTCCTTAGATCCAAATAACATAACGTAATAAAAGAAGAGGTGGTATGTTTGGCATGTTGAATTGGATGGTACTGGAGTAAGAATAAAAAGTAAAGTTAAAATAATCTTGTCCTATACTATGTATTACTATCTAATGCTGTGCACCAAATAAATCGTGAATTTTATGATGAAAAACTTGGGGGGATAAAAATTGTGAATTATGGTCGGAGTATTATTACTGCTTTAATTATGACTATGTTTCAGAACACCTGCATTAATACTGGTAAATAGGCTGTCATTTTTTTTGGCATTTGTCAGCAGAGAATTCCTGTGAGCTGTCTATGTTTCAGTGCCATTCTTGGGATTTTTGTTCTTTTCATTTTCTAAATATATATTGCTATATTAAAAATAAAATAAAATTCTTGATTTGATTTTTACTTTTTAAGTAATGATAAGGTGAAGAAAACAGTTTGCACAGATTTTGCTTTCCGTCTCCGTTCTTCCTTTACGAAGTCCAAGAACCGAAGGGTCATTATGATCAATAAATAACATAATGGAGATGTGCCTATTACTATGTGCCTTTTTTCTCGTGTTCTATGGGCTTCAGTTGAGTCTCTTTTGGAGTATGATTTTAAATTATAATTCATAGCATGTCTCGAGATGATTGTTAGTCATATTTATCTTCTTCCACTATTCTGAATTGTGTCAAGAATACCGATTAAATGCTAATTTACTGTGGAACATTTCTTACAGACCACTAGTTCTCGTATGCATTCTTGATTACTCGTGTGATTGAAATGACTTCTATGTCACCTCCACCCCCAGTTCTCGTAATTGTGTGGATTAGGCAGGGATGACTGGATGGTATTGGACGATATAATGAAGAAAAATAAGCCAATATCTTGATAATTGTACTGTCGAGTCATATATAATATACTGCGTACTGAACGTGTACTATATGTTTAACTTGGAGTTAAATGTGGTTTTGCAGGGAAGTTCTATACTTTGACAACAGGGGCCAATGAGAGGAGATGGGAGAAAATGAAAGATAGATTGAAAACTGTGGTTGATTCCTTCCAAATCTTCAATGTCTGATAAGAGTCCACAATTTCTTGTTCTTCAAAGTTGCTTATATGGTCATTAATTTACTGTTTCTCAGTCAATTATCTCACTATAGAGGTTATACAATCAATGTAGATACGAGCAATTTTATCTCAAGAAGTTGAATCTCAGAATGTGTACTGCACACAGAATTTTCACAATAAATTTCTGCAATATTCCACTTTAAGCAATAAAATTTGTCTGATTTTTTATGTTTAAAAAAAAAATAATAATAACTCGCGAGATTGTGTTAGAAAAATAGCTTGTGAACGGGCTACTTTGACATAAGTTTGAGTGGGATCTGTTCCTTCGTTTTGGAAGATCAAAGTAGATTTGTGTTCTTCTACATGAGAATTTTGAAATCATGTATTTTCTTTCCAGAAATGATCATTGGATGAATGATAATTGAAGTTAAAAGTGGATCAATTAGAAGAAGTTTATACGTTGGAAGGAAAAATAATTGAAATTTGTCCCGCATAGAAAAATGGACAAAGTAATGACTAGTTTATATGTGGCAACATTTTTCATAGGTGTAATTATGTAGAGTATAGATGTTCTTTCTACGTGCTCATGTAACGTGGTATAAATCACAAATCGGATTAGTACCTCGGACCATTGAATTTGTGTGCGAGCGTGACGTGCGTATTCAAACTGAAATTGGTTCCTTTACCTTTTGTCGTATTTTTATATATTTTCCCGAATGCCTTTCCGAATTCTGCAACTCCTGAAGCTCTAATGGTTGAAGTCATTGTTAATAGGTTGTAAATGTCGTTTTAATGGATGAAATTATTCTCCATTCATGAGCATATAACAGAGCTTGAAATTTTCTTTGTTTGACACGAATTTTCTATCTCAGTCTGCATATACATTTTTCAATTTTCTGTTAGCCGATATTTTCAGTTTATGTCCAAAATCTTGGTGATTGTGTACATATATAAATTTAGTTCGTTGGTATAGAAACATAGTGCTTAGTTTCTATCGATTTTTTTTGTTGTATCTTGAGAGACGGACATTCAACGAAACCTCAAGCAATGACGATGAGGAGGCTAATCTGTTTTAATGACACTATTTATATAGGCCTCAGTTCCTATTCCTTTATCGGATTTAGTGGTCAAATTTTATTTTATTTTATTTTTTTGGCACTTGCATATATTATTTCTGTTTGTTTTTAAATATATGTTATATTCTGTAATTTTTTACTAACATATTGGACATTGAAAGTGGGGAGGTGGACAACTTGATCTAATTCTTAAGTTGTATATTGTGATTGAGCACGAACTCTCAATCTAGTTTTCTTCGAATGCTAAACAGTGATATAGAGCCGAAAGAGGGGTTGGCTCGTATGCTACACTGTATTGCCTATGTTATGGTTTCTCGAGCATACACTTATGTTAGCTCAACTAAAGGTCTTCTAACTTGACAATGCATGGTTGTTAGCTTCTATCTCTCGGACTTAGTCAATTCTTTGGATAGGAGTGACATAATAATGTGTCACATCAAGTAATGAGTTAATAAGCATCAATGATGTTAATATAATTAAGTACAAAATATATGATCAAATCACTTAGGCTATACATCAACACAATTGGGGTTGTGATGTAGTCAATAGGATCCCAAATCACAGTGCTTTAAGTAGAGCACATCATGATGATCTTGTGGGACGGTGGTATATATTTTTTTGGCTGCTGGCTGCAATGGATACAACTGGGAATCAATTATTGTTTCATGAGTGGAAGCGTGCCATAAACTTTGGTATATATGCATGCAATCATGATCTTCAACTACATTTCTCTTTGCAGTCGGTCTCAATCCCGAATAAAGGATGAGAGTTAAATTAATTCAACACTCAACTTAAACATTCACCACTTTGACGAAATGAATCTATTAAATTTTGTTGAAACAGTCTACTAACAACGTACCAAATCAAATCTCAAATTTCATGTAATTGATCTCGAATTTATTGAGAATATTAGAATTATTTTGTTGTAGTTGCATCTATTTGTGCCTAACATTAAGGGAAGAACAGGGTGGAGGGGTATTTTCGAGGAGCCTACTAAGAATCTAGACATAATTTTGGGGGCAATACATCATTTGTTTTCCAATGCTTTCATTTAGAACATATGCTTTAGCATCCCTACAACAAAAGTTAGCTAGCATTTTCCCTTTGTGTTATAATACCATGTTGAAGCTAGCAAGCATAAAAAATAGAGTATCATAATCACAAGCATGATTGTGAAATCAACATCACTGTCCTAATCATTTGTAATCTTCATCAACAATCTACTTCTTTAGCCCATATTCTTTATCGGTCCTTTGTAGAACCCCTCTGTTCTTTTTGTAAGACGAACTTTGCACATGTAGGGGATGTTTGGTATAATGTATTCGACTGTTGTGTTTAGTATAGTACACAATTATAGTTTGTTTTCACTACTAAAGAATGTACAGTCAAAACGTCAATTCATAAGAATAATCTAGTCTTGTATATCTAATAAAGTGTACCAAACATGAGATTATTGTATATGCTTTCGATATAGTGGATGTTTGGTTTTTGCATTTTTGGTTCAAAAAATAAACAAAATTTTGACGTAATATTCACTTCTCAATATTGGAAAGTCCACGTTACCGGACATATTGATTCGTATTGTCTAATCGATTCATATTGTCCAATCTCATATAATAATGTATAACAAACATGAGATCATTGCATATGCTTAGCATATAGTGGATTTTCATCTAACGTATTAGATTATACTGTGATAAAACAAATAAGATTTTAACTTATTTCCCTTCTTAATATTGCACAGTACCCAACTAAAAATGTTGTATACAAGATGTGTGACCTTTTGGATATGCTTTTGTGCAGTGGGTATATATGATTCAAAAGGCTCTGAACCTTTTTAAGATTGTTTATGTGCAAGCTGTGGCCAAAATTAGGGTGTAATGATGGCAGCCGCCTACTCCATGATCACTATTATGCTTGTCACCTTCACACATTTATAATTTATTATATATGTGAATATATGTTTTGTGAAATCTTTGATTGGAATCCTTTTGTGTAATTCTCATTCTCAGATACAAGTTTAGGTATTACCAACTTTATTCTATTCAGAGAGAGAGAGAGAGAGAGATTTTCTGTCAAAAAAATAAATTTTGCATGAACCCTCAAATAAATTATTCATGCCAACTCGTATCAATCTTGATATTGATTCGAAAAAATAAATAAATTAAAGGTTGAAGAATAGAATCGAAGTCGAAAAGGAGGTCTATTTCAAATATTAATTCACTCTAAAGGATGATATATTTGATATATATGCAATGTCAACACAACTCAACATTACAATGAACAAGATTGTAGTATTCTTTTTCTTGCTTTATACTTTCCCATGTTGTACAACCCACTGTAAAACTTTCTGCTCATTTGTTTGGTTTAGAGGCGTTGTCTAAATATGTAACCATGTAAAATGTTTGGGAAGTGTTTATAAAGAGTTTAAATTATATATATACAAAAAATGTGTAGTGGATAAATTGATAGTATTTGTGGGTCCATCGAAACGAATGAATAAAATGTGGATTGAGTGTTTATTAACAAGGGCTATTTTACTAAATTCTTATTTACATTTTTTTAAGTTTGCATTTCATTAGCATCATAAATCCTTAATTTGAATTTATTTTTTGCTATTTCTTATATGGGAATTTGGAGTTATTAGCCACAAGCTTATAGATAGGGTAAATCAGTGGCAAATCTTGGAATTTATAAAGGGGGAGAAAGAAGTATATATAGTACAAAATTTAAAACCCTATTGGTCTTCATTGGAATAATATCTCTTTTTGGTCCATTTTATTACATTCCTTCGCCAATTCAATGGAATATAAAAGATGCCCATTAAATGATTGTTAGTTCTTTTGGAAGTTTTTTCAATTATTTATTTATTTTTTTTTTCGTAAAGAATCCTGTGATCTTATTTATCTCGTTTTGCTTATACAAGAAAAACTCGTGAATGCACAACTTGTGGCTATGGATGAAAATAATATTGGATTCTCATTCTTTAACTTTCTAATTTGATTCCTCTCAATGGAAAGTATTTTTGTCGCATAGTTACCTCCGAGTTTTAAAGGAGAATCTATCAAATGGCTTGATATATTTGTTAGCATGAATTATGTTGGACGTACAAAAACTGTACACCACAGAAACACACCAGATCACACACAAGCATGTGGGCCCCGTCATTTTTTACAATATTTAAATACATTGTGGGACCCACTGTTTTAGTCTATTCTGACCAATTTCTGTTGCTTTTTCTTCTATACAAATGGGAAAAGCCTTGTTAGCATTACGAGTCTTGCTCACGTGAATTAGGGTTATTTTTAAAATTTGGAGTCTATCATTGTCTAGCTCTTGTGTGAAGTTGAGACTTTGGGAAGTGATTTTTAGAAAAAAAAAATGTGTGATTAAAAGGTAAGAAAAAGTCATATAAAGATAACTGTATGGTAACAATGCGTGTGAAAAAAAAATTAAGAAAATGTTTCAAACAAGGGCTTAATTTATTCCATTCTAACTCAGTACACAAGACTAATCAATATTTATCAAATATGTTTCTAAATAATGTTAATTTTAGGATGATAAATACACATTCTCGTTTGTGTTATAAAATTAAAGGAATAAAAGTGAAATATAAAGAATAAATAGAGAAAAAAAGTAGAAAGTCAAAACTCCAGTGCGTATTTTATTGATAATCAAGACCCGTATTTATATGGTTCAAAATGAAAGATACAATTGAAATGAAATAAACTATCTAAACTAGATAAAACTTAATGATAAGACTACATAATCAACAATATTTATCTTATGATTTTACAATTCCCCATTTGATGATTATTTGCACTATAACAATCTTACTAAAACATTGTTTCGCAAAAATTCAATCGAAAAAATATCAACAAATAAAAAAAAAAGTACAAATAATTGGGAGTAATAAAATGTTGTCTCGTTAAAACCTTGTCAAGAAAATCCAATGGGACAAAAGTTGATCAAATGAAAAAAATAGCTACACCCCTGATTTCAATAAATGAAAATTCTTATATCAAACGATCCATGTCTACATCAATGTCTTCAATATTTTAATTTCTGGTGAAGTATGTCTTATGTTGTCTGTATAACCTTCAAATAGCATTGTCTTCATACGAGATATTAATCAACATTTGATAACTGTAGTGGTACGATGATTCAGAAAATAACTCTTGTTGATCTCTTCGGGAGTCTCATACATATAAAAGTATACTTCTTGAGGATGAATGTCTTGTATATTATGGATATTCATTACACAAATAATATGCTTCGTTAAAATCTTATTAAGAAAAATCACACGAGAAAAATCCTAGTGAACGAGAAAAAATACATTATTCCTTTGAATACATTACAAAAGTTGCCTCATTAAAATCATTGCCATGAAAACTCAATGGGACAAAACAATAATAAGGGAAAAATAGTACAACAGGTATTCTCACCCCATGATAATAACACTTGAGTTATATGACATAAAATCCTTCAAGAATAATATTGAAACCATAAAAGATAAGTTGATTGTAATCACATTTATTACATTCATATCAAATTTTATGCATTGTGAGACTAATAAAATAGACTTATGATTATATCCACCACATGATAATTTATCTATTTACATAAGTTTTTGTAAATTTCATTATGTAAAGAGTCATACATTTCATATTACGACTTTTACTTTTTCTATTTTTATTTAGCATAATTATACACCTTTAGGTGTTCGGACTATAGATCCAGAAACTTCTGGTTTCTTTGATAAATTCAATTTAGGATTGCGTCCCTTTTATTTTGTCAAGCATTAATTTGATCGACATATTTCAATTTGTCGCTATTCATAATATGATATAGTACACCATGTACAAAAATGTTGTCGACAGCTTTTTTTTCTTTTTCGATTCTATTTCTATTCCTATAATGATATAATTTATTGAGATATCTTAATTTTCAACATATCAGATACTTGAACATCTTCTAAGATTTTATAATTTGTTATGTGTAAATACTCATCAAAAGTATATGCCTCTTTAATGGGACTACTTTTGTTAATTGCTCCTTTTCGTTTGAAGATTTTTATATTAGAATTAAATATCATCATGTTTCAGGCGTGCCATAAATTTATCAAATATAATATTATTGTTCTCTAGGATGTTAATTCGAGTGAGAGCATTTAAAGATGCTGTGTGAGATATTGTTGATCTCTTTGGTCACTAAATGCATCTAAATAAACTATTTTTCGAACTTTTGGTTCTAATTATCTTTTGCGAGGATTTAGATAATGGTGAATTTGTACATTATTTCCAGCTTGTTAATTCATCTTCCTAATGTTGAGAGAATTGTCTAGTCAAATTGATAATCAGCAAATCGCTTTACAAAATATCACTCATTAGGACTTGAGATATTATATAAGGGTTCAAACTACTCATTTATTTTCAGCATTCACTCTTTCTATCTCAGTGCAATGTGATGGAATGATTTTACATATACTGCATTATCAAAATAATTAGATAAAAAAATTAGGCTCTGATCATAGGTTAATTATAACGGGGAGAAGTATGATGTTGGTATGATGAGTAATAGATTTCCCTAAACAGAAATGGAAAATATTTTATTCTCAATTAAATTAATTGGAGGCGTTTAACAAGCAATTGTATTAAATCATTTGTTGACGTCTAACGTGACCCTAATCAAAATGATGAGATTTAGGATCACTGGCATTAACAATACACGGTCTTGATTGTATAATATGAAGATTATGCTCATAATTTAAATTTTGAACAGTAATTTCGCAAATTATAGGTTGCGAACACCATGCAATCATTTAGTATTTGTATCAAATCTATTAGATAAAAATAATATTTAGATGGTCAACATAGAAGATGATGTGGCCCATTTATCACACTGATTCAATCCCATTTTAGCTAGTGATAATTAATTTTCGATAAAGAGAACAAATATTATATATGAACTTATTGGATTGAAGAATCTCTTGATTCTTCATTGAAAGTTTAAATTTTCAATTTCGCATAATTATTGATTCAGTGATTGTCTAACTGGACATGCCAAAAAAAAAAAAAAAATAATAAGAGTTATTGAACTTTTGGTTTAAAACAATATTTATCAAAATAGTCACTACAATTTAGTATAGTGTACTGCTTAAGAAATACTATTACAAACTTTGTAGGTTTTCATTTTATTTAGTGGAGAATAAATTACTAACAATAGTATGTTTATCCCTTCGTATCACACAATATTGACTTTGCTGGAGTTTCAAGATAATATTTTTCAGAAATATTGATATAAATAAACTATTGTCTCTTTGGAAGCAATTTAATTAAAATTGCAATTATCTAGAATCAATACAATATTTACACTGAAATGTCTAAATTGTGATTCTTAAAAAATAATCACACAATATTCTTCAAGAATATTAATAAATATAAAATTGTAATTCTTTTAGAGCAACACAATATTCTTCGAAAATATTGATTTGTATTAATTGATTCAAACAATTTTGCAATATTCAAATGTTGAATGGTATTTCGTTCCAAAATAACAATAATATCATGTTCTTCACGATTAATCACATATTATTTTTTAAGGTAATAAATTATGTAATAATTTACTCTTCGAAAGTAAAAATATAATTTATGTTAGATTTTATATTATTATACTATTCGAGAGTAAGTAAATCTAATTAGAATATTAATGAAAATTATAATGTGTTACTTCGAGAGCACGCTATATTTTACTATTACTTCTTCAAAAGAATATGTCAATATTCTTCTGAAATATTAAAAATTATAATTCATTCTTTTTAGGAGTAAGTGATATTCTCATGAAATATTAATTATAATATTGTGTAATTTCAGGGACAATAACGAACTATTATCTCGAAACATTAGCTCTTTAGGAGCCATATATTCATTTCTTCAAAAGCAATATATCAGTATTCTTCTAGAATATTGAAATTGTAATATCATGCTTTTCTGGAGCAATTAATATTCTTTTTGAATATTAACAATGTTGTGCTATTTCAAGAGTATCAACGAACTATTATTTAAAAACATAAACTCTTCATAAGTATATTTTATAATTGAATATTAATTATTTGTAGAGTTGTATTTCGTCAGTAACAATAACATGGTCAATTTAAGATTTATAAAGGAACATAAAAAATATTTAATCACGTTATGATAGGACAATAACAAAAGTTATATATCAATACCGTAAAATAATATTTAATCAATTTATATAATCATATTTTTTCTTACAAAGATAATAATTTACATCATTAGTTAAATTTTCATCATATAACTACAAGATAATGTTTACTTTAATTGAATGTACAATTAAAACAACTATAAAGTATTACTTTTAACAATTGACGTGCATAATAAGATGCAAAGAAATTGAATGGAATATGAACCCAGAAACTTGCTTACAGGTTAATTTTTCTACACAAATCTCATGCAACCATATTTTAATCGAGGAAAAAAACGATTATGTTACAAGACATACATGTAAATTTTGTCATAATATTCAAGTAAACGGCAGACATATGGAATTTTCAAAATTGAGTGCAAGAGATGAAATATTCTAGTAGTAGAATGTAGAATTGAAAATTTGGGTATAGAGATGTGTAATATTTAAAAAATCACAATGTGAAATTAGGTAAAAACTTTGGTGTTGGGAGTGTCGATCGCTAATTTTTCTAAGAGAAATAGTAATAAAAATGTTTGCGCTGATAAAATTAAAGGAATAAAAGAGAATAAATAAAGGAGAAAAGTATAAAGTCAAAACTCAAGAGTGTATTTTATTGATAATCAAGACCCGTATTTATATGGACCAAAATGAGAGTTACAATGAAATGAAATAGATTCTCTAAACTAGATAAGATTTATCTATGCATGATGATAATACTACATAATTATTAATATTTATCTCATAGTTTTACAACAGTTTGCAAATTATTATGGGATAGAAATGAGTTTTTCATGGTCTACAATATATATTTTTATTTTGTCCTTATAATTCTATATTTATCGTCAATAATACCCTCGACTTTTTACTTATTTCAAAATCATAATTATGGTTAACTTTTTTGAGTGAAACACTAAAAGGAACCGCGAATTCAAGGCCAGATTTTTTCAAATCATTTTTTTTTCAAAACTAGTATTATATTTGGTAATTTAGTTTTAGTACATTGTCCCCCCTCACATTCCATTCCTAGGTTCTCTTTCCCTTTTTTCTTTTTTTTTTTTTTCTCTTTGTTG
>CAIGRH010022878.1:0-18165 GCA_903798295.1 Fraxinus nigra | reverse complement strand
CTACAGGTATTATGGGTCAAAATCGGAGCTCGTATGCAAATTCTACAATTTTACCCGATTGAAGTTATTCGGTTGAATTAAGAGCTGCCTCTGCCAGCCAACAGACAAAGTATTGCCCTTGCCTATAATCGTAATACAACTAAAGAAAGCAAGCCTAAAACATACTGAAATCGTATCCCCACCATCATACAACAGACACACACAACATACCCAACTGAAGGAAATGTAACTTACTGTCAGCATATGTGAAAACGACTCAATTAGATAGAAGGAAACAATTCAAATACCATTTGACTTAGTACATAAACACAATGAACATAACAAAAGACTTAGTACATAAACACAACGAACATAACAAAAAAGGCAAAAGAACAAGAAGTTATTCGGTTGAATTAAGAGCTGCCTCTGCCATTAGTAGAACTTCAGGCTCAAACTGAATGCAATTCGGTAGTTGCCCATTTCTCATCAATTTTTGTTTGTTCATATGTGGAATCCTATAATTGTTACCCCCTGAATTTTTCATCACCTTAATCATGCATGATTGCAATGTTAGGAACACATTGTTCAACTCTTCAGAAGGAAATGTCTGGAAAACATTCTCCACAACTAAAATGAAGTCCTCAATTGTAGTTGGAGCCTTTTGATGTTGAATTGAATCAATGGCTCTAAAATACCAAGGTCTAAGACATTCATATCGGGACTATTAGCAGGTTGACAACATAAACGAATATCAAATCCATCATTTCTTGCTGCTTCTACGAAGTTCATATCATTAATATCCAAATGTGGCTTTGCATTGTCTTGTTGAATGAAGATGGTCCTAGAACTTGAACATGGCCATTTCTGTTTGATTGCAGGGAGTAGATTTTCAATCACACATGAACGAATCACATCTTTAGTTACCGACACAATAGGCTTCGACTCCAAAGTCCCGGCTACACGATTCTTACTATTCCGCTTGGCAGGTTCCTTAGACACGAACGGCTATATTCCAATTTTTCCATCGAATTCTTTATTTGTAGTAGCATCAACTCGTGGACGAGCAACGGAAGCCAAAAACATTATCTTCATAATAAACCTTTTACTTTTACATGTGCGAAAGGGCTCCGTTCATCCGGATGGAGATAATACTTTTGAGATGTCTTGGACATATAAAATTACTTTTCATCAATATGAATTTGATTATGCATGTTAACAAAAGTAGGTACAGATGTGAGGGTATTTTCATCTACCATTGATAGGCAAAATTCCAACCGTGTTTTCTTGTTCTCGTCCGATAAATATGGTTTCACCGGATTTGAATGTGGCCGAATATGTNGTGCAAAAGGGCTCCGTTCATCCGGATGGAGATAATACTTTTGAGATGTCTTGGACATATAAAATTACTTTTCATCAATATGAATTTGATTATGCATGTTAACAAAAGTAGGTACAGATGTGAGGGTATTTTCATCTACCATTGATAGGCAAAATTCCAACCGTGTTTTCTTGTTCTCGTCCGATAAATATGGTTTCACCGGATTTGAATGTGGCCGAATATGTCCTTCTTTGACTCTCCTATGTACGGTTGATTTCGACATATCCAAAGCGTTCGATAAAGATCTTATATTTGTTCGACGACGGAAAGGGATATCCTTCATTTGTTCGAAATGTATTTCGACTCTCTTTCGACATCTCCTATTCAATAGCCTAGAAGAAAAATCTGGTACATTACTATTTGTAGCACTAAAGTATTTTACGTCATGCCAGATTCTTGAAACTAATCTAGTAGATATGGAAAACAAGTTGGCGACTTTCGAAATAACACCTTTTGCTAACTTTCCATCTTGTCATTCATGGATTAGCATCTCAAAAATTGCTTTTCTTGTATCACTGGATAAAAGTTTTTCTTGTTTGGATGATGCATATTGTTAGCCATTGTAACATCTTCCGGAAATTGATTCAAATCAATCTGAAAATTCTGTAGAACATGAGAATTATTATCATTTGGTGTAGGCTCATTTTCAAGCAACAAATTCAAATCAAGGGAAAATTTATTTGATGTAGTATTCATGTTTGTTTATTGTGCTTAAATCTCTATCCGTCTAGGTATTTATAATGTGCAATGGAAAAGTTTGAAATAAAAAATGGCGTATTCAGTTTGAAAAATTGACGTTTTCTGTTTGAAATTCTTTTTTTTAGTTTCAAAAATCTATGTTTCCAGTGAAAATTTTTTCCTGTTTGAATTTTTTGGCGTGTTCAAGTTGGCGTTTTAGGTGCCAATGATTCAAGTTTTTACAGTTTAAAATTTTTAGTTGTTTCAAAAAATTCAAGTTATTGTTCCCAATGATTCTCATCAAATGATTTATTAATTTCAACAATATTTTAGTTTTACATATTAAAAATTAAATAGGAGTAAATTAGGAAAAATCTTGGCAAAAATTAATTTCTCAATAACATTAAAAATGTTTTCTTAATCCGTGTGAAAAACCAAACAAACCTATATAATTGGGACAGAGGGAGTAACATTTATTTTTGTTGAATAATTAGTTCCAAAATGACCATTTTTTTATGGTTACTCATTTGGTACAATTAGGCCATTTCACTCGTTTTGGTACTCTCACTTTGAGCACAGGATTTCGCTCAAAGAAATTAGTTGGCCGAAGCTCGAAACCACTGCTCAATGTTGGCATAACTGGAAAATCTTCTTGGTGAGGCACATGATGAAACCCTAATGTGTACCATAGCACAATATCCTTGTTCTCAATTCCCCTATTCCTGCAAGATCAAATAACAAAGAAAATGAATTTCACTCTCATTACTTTGATAAATCATTTACAACAATCTACTACTTTTAAGCTTTTAAAATGAGAGGGTGTGACCATATTAAGCATACAAAGATAGGTATCATGGCCATCAATATATGTGAAACTTTATGTTTCAAACCTCAAAAAGAGAAAAGAATGAGTTGCTGGTGAGAGTAGAGACCAATCTTAGCCTACTACAAGCGTGGGCTGACCCAAGTTTTGTAGCAAGTTGATCCAAGCTCAGCCCACCATACCATCTTGAGGTGGGCTTCTAGGATGGGCCGCCATAAACCCAAGTATGGTTTACCCTGGTATTGGGGCCTCTTCGGAACCAGCATGACTCACATTGACGTTATGATAGCATGATGTGATAGAGTATTTCTCGATTCTAATAATTTAAGCTTTTAGACCAGATAATTTACCTAGACTCCATTTAACTAAAGCATTTTTAGATGAAGTGGTTTACCTGAGAGTCCATTTAGCTAAAGTATCATCTCCATGGCCTTGATCAACAAGGAGTCCTCCTGCCCATTTCTCAGACTTATTATATGGTGTAACCCACAAATTATACTTGGTAAAACCCCCACGAATTTGCTCAAAATCATCATCAGACAGAAGAGGACTTGACACTGATTCCGGGATCAAACGGTAGCCAATATAGTTCCCAACTTTAGTCTTCTTATTGGGGTTCACAACAACAAACTCGGATGCACCCAATCCAAGTTTAATCTTTGCTTCAGACTCAGTTTTAGCCACGTCATTAACAGGCCTCCAATAACTCTTTCTTGGCACATCTTTCTTGTTCACATGCACTGGTTTCAGATTAGTTTTGATGAAGGAATTGGCATCACCGTCCACGTCAAGATCAAGGTGGAAACTGAGGAAATGATCATGGTGCACACCGAGAGTGTTTTCCGCTAGCAATTGAGCGTATAATTCCTCATTGATCTGGTCTTTGTGTGTGTATACTGATCCTTTAATTGCAAGCAATCCTGACAGTCCAATCTGTGGAGTAGAAAGCAGTGGATGATTTGCAGAAGTTTAAACAAATAATTACTTATTTTTTGATAATTTTTTACTCACAGTGACTTTAATGGTTCCAGTTTGCTTGAATTCCCAGTCAATTATGTAGTCATAGTTGGCCACAGTGGATACCATCCTCACAACAAGACTTGTTTCTTGTCTGACCTCTGTTATCTGCAAGACAGAATGTCTTAAACATGAATCACATCATCTCAAAACTTAAGTTGTTAGAATTTCTTTTCAGCACACTCTTTCATGTGCAGGTAACAAGTGTACAGTAGCAAATTAGCAAATCCAAGGCATTTGAACCATCTTGTTTAAAAGTTCAAGTAGTTAGAGAAAGGACAAATTTATTCTTTTAATTTTTTTTTTTTGCAGTGCTATAAATATTCTTACCGTGTCCCCAGGAAGTGCCGGTTCAGTGTGGCGCCACAATATATCTCCGGCATAGCGCTCGAATAGGCAGAAAACATTGGATATTTTTTCTGGTTTTCCATCCTGCATAGTGAAGTAACCATCCATAAAGACGGCATTTTCTGGGCAATCTCTCAGTGGTTTGAGGGGATTTGCACAAAGACCAATTCCGAATTCACCAGCATCAAGAAATGTCCTGTAGTACCATTCTTCGGTTAGGTCCATGTATGGCACAAAGAGTTCTGATAAATATGCTCTGTACATCACGCTACGATGTTCATCCTTCTCGGGATCGTAGATTGATGCTAACGATATTACTGGACCAGCTCGCATGTCAAATGCTAGATGGAACTCCCAATTAGCCCACCTAATCAAATTCATGAAAAACAAAGTTCATAATACGATACAAGACAATGAACAACATTTGATCTTACAAAATACGCATCAAGAGTTAACAAACACTCAGGTACTAAAGTATGCCCTTCTGTGGCCTTGAGGGCTCAAAGGAGGCCCTTTCGACGAACCTTAAGAATGGCTTTAATTTCATAACAATCTAATCAAATTGCACCAAATATTTTTCAAATATTATCTACTATAAAGTTTTAGTTTTTAGCATATCTATTAAACTCACCGCACAGTATGTCCATCTATGGTGAAGCTTGGTCCATCTGGTTGGAATACTGTCATGCCCTTTAAACCTATATGGTATGGGGGATTCTGCATTGATTCTCTATAATCCGTGCCATCAGCTTTCGGTACAGGAACCATCAAACGGTCATGATACCCCGTGATCTTCATCTCATCAAGATCAACGGTAGCTGTAATTCCCTCTATAGGTCTCATGTAGAAATTAACTGCGCCATCTATATAATAGCACATAACTTTAAGCACTCTTTTAGTCCTTTTCTCTCCATACCAACCAATAGTAAAACTCGAACATATCACTTCACTTACATTCAGTCCTCTTTTCTTGATCGAGGCTATAAATGGTGCATATGTCAGTGGTAGTTCATTAGCAGCTGTTTGCTCCTCGAGTGTGAGCAGAGGGTAGCCACTTCCATTGTACACTTTATCTGATACAATCAAATGATCAGTCAAGTCTACGATGATTTCATGGGTTTTTGCATCAGTTCGCACTATAACAAAAGCTAGACGATGTGAGATTTTTTTATTATGTTTATGATTCAATTGCCATGAAAGGATTTCTGGTTTTTTGGGCTCATCTAAGCCTACATAGTGAAAACTCACATTTTGGTGTGATTTCTTGATTATGGTTTGGACTTGACTGAGCTCATTTGGAGAAAGAGGATCTAAGGGATGGAATTCATGTGATGAAACGAAGGAAAAAATGAGAAAGAAAATAAGAATTCTAAAGCTTGAATGCATTGCTTTCTGCTTTGTGATAAGCCTTGATTTCTTGATCAATATATAGAAGAAGACGAACCACATAAATGATAAATGTGTTTTACGTGCTCGTGTGCTTATAAACTTGATGTATATTTATAAAATTGAGCGAATTTCTATATAATTTAGAACCTGTTTGTTTGGCAATATTTCCATGGAAAAATGAGAAAATGGACCGTTGTGCTGGGTCCCACGTCTGCAACTTGGTTTTCTAGTCAAATAGAATTTGGTGTATTTTTACAAATTAGCCCTTCAATCATGAATGTTTCTTTGAACTACAAAAGTGTATTAAGGGTAAACGTGGAAGTCCATATCTGTAGCTGTCAAAATTGACATTGTTGGTCTGAAACCTCTTGTCAGAAAAATACTATTGCAACGGTAGAATTTTTTCTATTTATACAAAAGAATGCTGCTCAAACATGGGCTTAGTGTAAATATTTTCACCGCCCAAATTTAGAGGCACGTAGAGCAAAAAGGAAGCAATTGAAGACTAATGAGATTGCACTAATTGATAAGAAGAATTAAGAGAGGAAAGTCACAAGCTGTGGGAGTGAAATTCAACTTATGGAAAGTTTGGGGACTACAGTTTGAGGAGAACCAATTATTAATGATTACGTAGGTTTGAAGACCAACATTGAAGCTTTTAGAAGTTGCAAGATTAATATTGAATAAATGGATCAAAATTGTACAAAAAACTTGAAGTAGGGACCAAAATATAAAATTATAAAACTTGTAGGCAGTCCATCCATAAGCACATGGAGGAACTGTTTGTAGTGGTCCAACCGCAGTTAGAGATGGCAAAAAAGTTCGTCGATTCGAATGGCTCAGGCTCGATTGCACCTAGTCGAGGCTCTTGCCGAGCTCCATTTTGGGGCATAGGTCCGTGTCCAGCTTGTATTTAAAAAAAATTAAATTAAAATTTAAAGCTGCCTGCACATTAATAATTACTATATGTAAGTAGATGATGGAAGCATTTGAATGAGGTAGCAAACCATTTTAAAGTCTACGTTCAAGCTGTTGAATAAAAAATGAAAGGACAATACGGTAATTTAAAACTCTTCGGCAGCCTCTGCGTACACAATTTTCCTCTTCTAAACAGCAATCTACTAGAGAGTCACCACTTGTCGATTCGATAAAAAATTATGTAGAAAATTAGGTACAACAAGAATAATCATTATTTTTATGACTCACATAATTTTTATGTAGTACCCTTTCTACCCTTCTCTACTCGAAAGACCAAACATATCCTCCAATCAAATTGCAGAAACGTCGTTGACGAGCTCATTTTCGGAATGTGACATGCCCCTAAGATTATTCCTTACAATCGGCGTGCATGACCTTTCCAACATTTCCTTGTTCAACACTAACACGTAACCTTAAAATCTTAATGTCGTTCAATAAATGCTAATTAGTCAAATAAAAGATAAATTCAATTCAAAGTGTTCCATTCAAAGTGTTCCAACATTTTAGCAGTTGATTTTCCAATATTCAAAAAAAAAAAAACCCAGCCGGCTCGGGTCGAGCCTCATTTTTTTGGCCTAGCAATGGGACTAAAAAAACTCGGCCTGGTTTTTCTCGAGTCGAGCCTGAGCTTCGAGTTTCAGCTCGGCTCGACTCGTTGACATGGCTATGCACAATATTCTATTTTTCACATGTTCATTCAACTCGAATCTTATCTCCTGATGGACTAAATGGTGCTACGTCACTTTTCATTGTCAATAAATATCATTCATGCCGAGTAGGAAGCCACCACTGTACGGGTGATGTACATAGTTAAAATGATTGTCATAACAATCATGAAAGTAAAATATTTTTTTCCATTTTATAATATTCTATGACAAGAAAATAAAAGTAAAAGGAAAGTTGGGTGTTCAAGGAGTTAGAACACAAGTATTGAACAATTCCCATTTTTTATGAAATCGATAAAAAAGATTTGATTTTATTTTTCTATATGATTGCACATTTTTCATTGCTACCAATTGACGAATAAATTTCTTGTCTCGTGTATTTTCATCTTTTTTTGTTCAATTGCTCGGCACAAAGTAAAATACCATCTTTGACACATTAATTGGTTGGGAGTACATGTTGTCATCCGTACAACACCACACTCTTAGGCATTACTTCTTCATTTTATTTTTATTTTTGCTTTTTTAAGCCTGAGTGAAGACATACGTGTCAAACAGATCTTTTAGTGAGAAAGCTTGATGGAAACGTGTGTCCCTAGTGTAAAAGGAGTTGATGATTTGATGTCATCCTCACCTTCCTCTATAACTCAGCACACGAACAATTGCACTTCTCATAATAGTTTGACCATCTATTTTATGAGTTTGTAATGAACAGTCTATTATCTTGATTGGGATGTTTCTCTTTTGTCACCAACTTTTTTTTCCCTCGTAATAAAATATTATCTATAATACTACATGATATGAAAAGCTAAGTACGATTGCCAATCAAGAGAAGACTATAGCTTGATTGTTGCTGTGCTAGCCCAACTATTGCTATGCAGGTCCGTCTACCTTTATGCTAGTCCAGTAGTCCTTCTACCACGAGGCTAGTTCATCTACTAATGCGCTAGACCGTCTACCGCTATGTAGGTCTCTCTACTGCTATGCTAGTCTGTCTACCAAAAAGAAAGAAAGATAATGTCCCATGGACCAAGAGGGAGAGTGTTAGACTTTATTTGACCCATATGTTATATAAAATTATTATGTTATTTATTATTGATAATATAATAAATTAACGTTATGGTTTAATAAATATAAGTAAATGCTAGATTACGTTGGTAACTTGAAAGCATGAAATTGATGGTAACTATACACATTTATGAGATGTATTAAGAACATTAACTTCTTAGAAATTGATCCTATCTCTCCACAAATATATATGGAACATATTATTCCCGTTGATATTATCAAGAAGGAAAATATAAAAGGGCGAAAGAGGGAGAACTCAGTTTCTTTATAATTCATCTTGCGATAGTCGTTCTCCAAATCGATTACTATGGATCAAGATACGCTTTTCACTTAATGAATGATAAATGGTTTGTGTATGTTCTTTGTGAGAATCATTAAGTTCTAAGATTCTAGAGCTTAAATGTTGGATTGTGATGCTATTCTTGTCAATTGCATTAAATCCTTTTGGGGCTGTGATGAAACGTGGGCTAAGCCCACTTGCCAAATGTTTTTAGTTGGTCATTGTCCAATAACTCAATATTTGATTCAAGCCCAAACCCAAGCCCAAGGTAGAGGCCACGTGTGCTGCACTGGACCGTTAGATTAATGTCTGGATCTACAGTGTTGGTATTTTGTATATATACCAGCTGAATGGTCACTCTTTGGGTGAATTTTTATTTTTTTTGTGTGAGAAGCTTCTGGGTTTTCTCCGTTTGTCTTCTCTGTTCTCTGCTGGTTTTCTCTACTGTGTGTAGTCCCTAAAACTTCTGGGTTTTAGGCAAAATCCGAGTGTTTGGAGTCTCGGTGATTCTTCGCTTCTAGATTTTGAGAGAAGAGATCAATGTGTTGATCTCGTGTTCATTGTAGTGGTTGTGGTGTGCTCTATTCATTCATCGATTCCTTGGTGTTCTTAATGTTTGGATGTTCTTTGTAATTTCTATTTTTCCTATTTCATTGATTTTTTAGCTTTACAAGTGGTATCAGAGCGTTTGTGAGCTCATAAGGAGTCTTCGACGAGTTTTTGTCTCTCGAAAACTAATTTTTAGGTGACATTCGTTTATCGATATGAAATCTGTGAAACCTTAGATCTCTATTTTTTGAGTCTTGGTTTTCTGTTGGTGTCTTCTTGAGAAGAAGGTGACCCTTTGGTGATCCTTAGCTGGTTCTTATTGAACGTTGTTGATTCCTGTTTTTTTTTTCAACGGGTGGCTCTGCAAAACTCCTAGGAATTTTCTTGGTTGAAGCTCTTCGTGTAACATCTCGAATTTTCTTACTATTTTATAAGGGCCTAAATTTAATGTTGGTTTTTTGACAAATGAAATAGCCCATGTCTAGCATGGTTGTCACACTAAAGTCCAAGAGTGATAAGTTTAACCCATTTATTTACGAAATGATTTATTTTCTTATGTGTACTGTATAAAAATTTATTGTATGTTATATTTGTGTCGAATATTTAAGTATTATAACAATTTGTAAAATATATCAATGTTAGTCATTTTGTAGCTTGTATTAAATAATATAAAATGAGCTTAAGAAAAAATGATTTTAAACTATTTATATCCCAGTTATTTTGATAGAAATAAAAGTAATATAAATTCTATATTTTATTAATAATAAAATAATGAAAGGAGAAACTTACATTTTGAATTCAGCTACGGTTCCTTGGAAATTGAAAAGGGATATTATAAATTAATAAATTAAACATAATTAATTCATTAATTTTAATAATACTTAGTCTAATTAATTCCATAAAACTTTTAAATTACCTTGAATACGTTTGGAATTAAATGAATAAACTAAGTCTTTTGGTCTTACTTGGAGTTACGTGTATGCGTCGGAAAATTTTACATATTGATAGAGTTTCCTTTTAAAAGACAAAATATTGAGTGTTCCTACTTTAAAAATTTCACAAGTTCATTTTTTACAATTAAATAAACGTACACTGCACAGTTGAGGGATTTCATCTTTATACTATTCCACGAGTCATATTTTCATAGTTATTTGGTATCAAATAGAGGTAAGAACACTGTGCAAGTGGTAAATTCTTATTTTTCTTGATGTTCATATAAGTTTTGGCATGAAATACTATAAGGCTTTCGGGTTGATTTTTACGTTAAATTCTTCGGAAAGGACAGTCAGGTCGAATGTGTTAAATCCTAGGGAATTGACCGTTTGATCAAATATGTAAATCTTACGGACAGGGGCGGAGCCAGGATTTTTGATTAGGGGGGCACAACTTATCGACGTTGGATACCCAAACTTATCTATAAGATTTCAACAACACTCAAACTTCACCAATTTCAATTCAACAATACCCAAGCTTCACCAATTTCAACTCAGCAGTCAGCATTTAGGTTTCAGCAATACCTAAATTTCAACATAAAACAATCAACAAAATCAATTCCATAACAGATTTATCTCAGATTCTCAAGCAATTGCTAAAGCCTAAAGAAATGAAGAAAATACCTTATCCATTCATCCGGGCGGAGAGAAGTCCCCGTAGAGGGCCAGAGGCGGTTAAGCAGGCGCTGGCGAAGGCTGCAGAAAATCAGAAAAAGCCACATATTAAATATTTCATTTTTCTAAACCAACACAAAAAAACTGAGAACAAAAGAAAAGAAAAGAACAAAAAATTACTTGAGTACCTTATGTGAAGTGGAGGTTGGTGGCCCATGGCAGCTGCAAAGTGGTCAGTGGAGGGTCAAAGGCTGCGTGCGAAGTGGAGGTTGTCAGGCTGCGATGGTTTTGACTTGCGATTGCGAAGGTCAAAGATTGAAAAGGAGGATGTCGTGTGAACTGCGAAGTGGAGGCTGGCAGCTGCGAAGTGGAGATGTGGTCAGGGGTGGAGGCGATTCAAGCGAAGACGAAGTGGAGGGCTCAGGCTGGAAGTCATGCGATTCAGGCGTCTGGTGGCTGGTGCGATTCGTACGAAGTGGAGGGGCGAAGGGCTGGAGACGAGTTGTGATTTGGGAATTGGGATTATTGATTAAGGAAGTTTAAATATTTTGGAATGGGATTGGGCTGGGCGGATAAGTTAGTTTGGGCTTTATTTTGGGTTGGGATAACTAAAAAAAAAAATTGAGCCCAAAATTTTTTTTGAGTCCAGAAGTCCAGGGTTGTACTGGGCTCTGCCCTTACCTACAGGATATAGGAATTCTTAAGAAATTCTTAAAGCTATTGGATATCGCAATTAATTTGCTCTAAATTAAGAAAAGTAGGTATGTTATGTCATTTTATATTTATATCATGCTAAATAAGAATATGCACGTATTTTTACTGGGTATTTTCAAAATACTCACTGTTACAATAACTTTTTAGATTAGAACGGGTCCTATGGACGCGTGGAAGATTGACAGAGTGATGCTTATGGGATCGTCAAGTAAACTTTCTAGAAATGATAAATTTCAAATTTTTATTGAAAAACATTTTATGTTAAATTTTAAATTTATGGCTTAAATTCGCAACATATAAATTGTTGGTTTAACTTTTATCTATCAAATCACAAGATTTGAATAAAAGTAAAATTCCGCTTAAATCAGATAAATAAGATTTTTTTGTAACACTTCAAGTCTATTATTTTTCTTATAAAAAAAAAATAGATTTTGGAGTGTTGCATATTGGTATCAGAGACCGGTTCTACTTTTTTGTAGACTTAACAAGAATTATATATATATATTATTTTCTATACTGTTAAGTAGTTACAATTATGACATTTTGGGGTTTAATCGAATTTACTTTGAATAAATAGTTGAAATATTTAAATTCTAAACAATGTTTTAGTTAATATTTTCAGCGAGACTTAATTGCATTATTAGTCAACGTGGGTATATTTTCAAATTTATGGTCTAGGAGGAAGCATGGCTAATTCTTCTCTGCTTCATTTCCAGTAACGTTGGATTTAAAAAGAAATAGAATTTTTTTTATAAAGGTTGGACTTTATCTGTGGGTAAATGATGTCGCTCAAAATAAAATGTAAACTTGCCTTTTATTTTGTTTTATACACTATGAGATTTTTTTAAAAACGAGTATTAAAATAAGACCCATGACATTTAACACTTGTCAATCAACTATCGTCCGACGAACCAAGGTACGAAAAAAAGGTTATGTTCCATTTTTCGAGCATGATATACAAATTATTTAAACTTGAATTCATGAATTACTTACGAGATGTTTAGAATGAAATATGTTATGAGGTTATTACCTTGTTAAGTTTATATGAAGGTATGATGATTAGCCTTTATATTAAAATCACAAGAGCATAATGTATTATTTGATATCACTAACATAGAAAAAACATAATTGGACACTTGTGTGACAGGCATGGTCATAACTTATCAGACCGCTAGAAAGACCACAACTTGTATAGCAGCGTTGAACCATAGGTTCATCATACAGTCCTATGAGAATTACGTGAGTGACCTGACTTGTTCACTTGCCGAACACGTGCAAGACATCTATGAGAGATGTATGGCAATTGTGAATCCAGGATTGGAGATTGCGCATATTAAGGCCTTGAATAACCTCATACACTCACTTCTATTTCAATGGGGAGACATGTGAATTATCGTTAGGGATGAGATGCTAGAAGATAACTCTTCAGAGTATCCAAATACGATTAAGTTCAGTATATATTGTTGACCTTTCTAGATAGGTGGAGTGAGAGTTTAGAACCTCAACCGAAGATAGTAAATGAGCATGAGCCCGAGCCAGACCTCAGTTTGAATCGGACCCGGAGGAAGATCTCGAATGGGAGCATGATGATGACTTTGGGTTGGAGTTAGAGAATGATCATGAGCATGAACCTGAGTCACTGGTTGAGATAGACATAGGGTCTTGGCCTAAGGCAGAAGACTCCTTCGAAGATAAAGCTCCACCAATGAAGATCAGTAGGATTCATAGGAATTAGAAACCTAGATTCTATTCCTTTGTTCTATGATGTTTTTCCTTTTATGTTATTGGAATTTAAATTTGTCGAGCTATTGCATATCCTGATTCCAGTGAGTATTATTAATAAGATTCACATTTCCATTTGAACATATTGAGTTATTGTGTTGTCCAATATTTCTAAGATAAAATTTAAATTTTGTTGATTCAAAGAAAATAGAAGGACAACAAGACCTAGTAACTATGTTCAGGGATTTGATGCGAGCGGTACATGATCTTGGTAGGCATCAAACATTAATACCTCATCAGAATGGACTAGCAAATGTCAACAACACGGTTCAGCTTTAGAACATTTTCGTCATTTCAAACCCCATTCTTTTAACGGCAAGGTAGACCATTTGGCAGCTAAGGAATGGTTAAGAGGACTAGAACGAATCAATAAACACATGGCATGCACTGATGCACAGAAGGTATCATGTGCTAAATTTATGCCGGTTGGAGCAGCAGGTCACTGGTAGAAGTCTGCTTTGCGCATCAGAATGGAAGCATAACAACGTGCTATGACTTGGGCACAATTCAAAGAAGAAGTGAAGACAAAGTATTTTCCCCAATCCTTGAGTATTTTCCCCAATCCTTGAAGGATCGGAGAGAGGCAGAGTTCTTACAGCTGAAACAAGAAAATATGTTGTTTGATGAGTATGAAAGAAAGTTTGAACAACTTTCTAGGTATGCTACACACCTTGTGGACACCGAGCCAAAGAAGGCTAGGAGGTTCGAGCTAAGAAAGACCATGAACATGGCAAGAAAGTTAAAGTTAAAGTCTCTGCTTTAACCCAAGAAGAGGCAACATGGGATCCGAATGTGGTGACATGTATTCTATCAAATCTGAATTACCTACATATGTCCTTATAGACTCAGGAGCTATCAAATCTGAGTAGGTTTAAGGCGAACTTGGGTCTTGAGCATTGAACTATTTTGAAATGGCTTTTAATATACTTAAATCCAAGACGTCTAAAAGGTTTGCACTTTAAATTTTGTAAAGAGTGAGTTGTGTTAAGAGGGTATGTAGATTCTGATTATGCTAGTAATAAGGATAATAGAAAATCAACAACTGCATATGTGTACTTTGTATAATACTTGCATAAGTTGGAAGTATCAATTGCAGTATATTGTTGCCTTATCTACTACAGAAGCTGAGTATGTAGCTGTTAATGAAGCTATTAAAGAGTTATTATGGCTTAAAGGCTTGTTGAGTGAATTAAATGAATTGCATAATCCTGTTGTTTTCTATTGTGATAGTCAAAGTGTCATTCATTTGTGTAAAAACCCATTTTTTCATGATATGACTAAACATATAGATGTTAGGATACATTTCATTAGAAATATAGTTAAAAAAGAATCCATATTGCTTGAAAGAATCCGTACACAATTTAATCATGCTGATCTGGGAATAAATGCACTTCCTCTTACCAAATTTAAATCGTGTTTACAAATTCTAAGAATTGATACTGGTTGAATTTGTGTTTTCTACAAGTATGGTTCTTCTTAGTACCGGTGTTAATGAAAACTGACGTGTTGGTTGTTTATAACGTTGGCATCAAGGGGAAGATTTGTTGGATTGTGATGTCATTCTTGTCAATTACATTAAATCCTTTTGAGCTTGTGATGAAACGTGGGCTAAGCCCACTTGCCAAATGTTTTTAGTTAGCCATTGCCCAATAACTTAATATTTGATTCAAACCTAAACCCGAGCTTAAGGTGGAGGCCACATGTGCTGCTCTGGACTATTAGATTATGGTTGGATCAACCGTGTTGGTGTTTTGTATATATACCAGCTGAATGGTCACTCTTTAGGTGATTTTTCATTCTGTTTTGTGTGAGAAGCTTCTGAGTTTTCTTTGTTAGTCTTCCATGTTCTCTGTCGGTTTTCTCTACGGTGTGTAGTCTCTAAAACTTCGGGTTTTTAGGCAAAATCTGAGTGTTTGGAGTTTGAGTGATTCTTCACTTCTGGGTTTTGAGAGAAGATATCAGTGTGTTGATCTCGTGTCTATTGTAGTAGTTACAGTGTGTTCATTCATCTTAGGGTTTGGGTTTTGTGGCTGTTTCATTATTGTACATACGGGTACAATGTTTATGTTCTGAGTTGTATATATAAAAGAACCGATTCCTTGGTGTTCTTGATGTTTGGACGTTCTTTTTTATTCCAATTTTTCCCGTTTCCATTGATTTTTTAGCTCTACATTAATGTTTATATATTAGAATGTGATTAAATTATATACGATGTTAATATATATTATTTTATAATCTAACACGATTTTCTTCAGATTTTAAGCAAATTTTAAAACGTTATACAGTGCAAGGGGGTCCCGCTTTAGCAGCAATTGTTGTGCTTCCTTACCTAACAATTAAAGTGGACTGAAAAATCCCTTTATTCTTAAATTTTAAATTAAAAACAAGACGGTTGTTATTTTGTGTCAACCATTGCGACAGGTATGGGACCTGCTTGAATTGTATAACGTTCCAAAATTTGCTTAAAATATGAAGAAAATCGCTCGCAGAAAGGAGCTGAATAAAAAATGACTTGATGTTTATAAATAATTTATAAAGGTAGGCTAATTTGAAGAAAAATGGAACATCTAAGTTGGATAAAGGCCTTACCACTAGCCCAGTACACAGCCCCATCACACAATTATTACCCAAACTAAGTTCCCTCCCCAAATTTTCCCAGTATTTTTAATTTTTAATTATCCCGCTCATCTTGACACCAAAAAATTCTAACTTGCCACGTCATCGATCCTTGTAACACTCGAAGCATCATCTTGACCGTCCATAGATATTAATCAACGGCAATAATGCATGCCGCAACCATTCCCCGGATCAATCATTCACTTCCCAAAAACCCCCCCATCACGCTTAAATAACCCCACCCTGTTCTCCATTTTCATCTCACAAGTGTTAGTTCTCCGTTTCAAAGGTTTGTGCAAAATTTGGTGGTTTGTAAAATACCAAAACCTTTTTTTTTTTATTAGTTCTTTATTGATTAATCTGTCTTTTGAAACTTTCAATTGCAGGAAAAACTAAATCTTCAATCCAACAATGTCTGGCCGTGGCAAGGGAGGCAAGGGATTGGGCAAAGGAGGAGCAAAGAGGCACAGAAAAGTCCTCCGCGATAACATCCAGGGTATAACAAAGCCTGCCATTCGCCGGCTGGCCAGAAGGGGTGGCGTTAAGCGCATTTCTGGGTTAATCTATGAAGAAACTCGTGGGGTTCTGAAGATTTTCTTGGAAAATGTAATCCGTGATGCTGTGACCTACACTGAGCACGCAAGAAGAAAGACTGTGACGGCCATGGACGTTGTTTATGCTTTGAAGAGGCAAGGCAGGACTCTTTATGGATTTGGTGGGTAGATGATTTGTTATGGACTTTTGTTCATTGTTAAGCAAAAGTCTTGCTGTCAAGAATAGAAGAAGAAAATCTGAAATTTATTAGGTTTTGATCTTTGTTTTACTCTGTTAGTAATCAAATTAGGCGCTGTTACCAAAATATTCTATCTACTCATAAATTTTCAAAAATATCCATACATTTTGACAATTTCAAGAACAATTTGATTAATAAGCTCGACAAATTATCGTAGCTACATAAAATTCGACAATTTCCTTTCCAGCTCGACTAAATTTTATACAGTTCGACATTTATACAATAAGAGATTTCAACATGCTACAATGAAATTTGTGAACTTAACTAATCACTGCCAGTGTTTATATTAATCTTGGTGATAGTAGGCTCTTTGATTTACTTTTCAATAAAATTCTAATGCATTTAAATGTTTTGAACAATGATTTCAGAAGCTTATAATATCATTAAGGAAGGTGGGCATAGGATGGATTGATCATTTATTTTTTTATTTTTTATGTTTGTAGTTAGTAAATATTATTATTTGTTTACTAATTTGTTAAAAGTAATTTATGTTCTTTTTAAAAATGATAATAAATATATTATTTTTATTTAATAAGAAACTTAAATTTGAAATTAATTTTAAATGGGGAAGGTAGTGGGGTGGGGATTGTTTGTGAAACTCCGCAAGTGTACGGATTGTGATAAGTAATAAAGTGGATTTATTAAATTTGAATATCGTCTCATAAAGATTATTATTTGTTATAAAATTTTAAATTAATCGAGTTTTAATTTAAATTAAAATTGTAATTAATAATCAAATCGAATTGTGTTTTCAAAATGAAAGTCTAAGAAATAAAATAACGAACTATTAAATAAAATGGCAAACTTAAATTAAAATTGCAAATAAAATTATGTGATGATGTAGTTAGGATTTTCGATTTCACTTAGGTTACATTTAATTCCAAATTATTCAGCCATTATTCATACACCAACGATCGAATTAATCTAATGTAGTTAGCGATCTCTCTCGAGCAACACTAATCATATTCATATGCTAGCGATCTCCAATTGAGTGCCTCAATTTTTATTGAATTTCATTGCTAGAGATGTCAATTTTACAAAAAAAACGATTCCATAGAGATCCAGGAGGTTTGGGCTGATAATTTCGATCACAAGTTTGCTTTGATTCGTGAAATTGTTGATGATTACCCTCCAGACATTAAAAGACAATGTGAATATGTGGAATCTGATCCAATTGTGGCTTTCCTTTTCGGATGATGAGGGGAATTTGCCCACCTGTGGGAGTGATAGGTGTTTTGTATGGCAATCAATTTCTGCGAATTCAATCCCAACAAGGATGTCTTTGCAAATGATTCACTGTAATGTTATTTTGTAGTATGAACTCTTATGCGTCCTTAATGAGACTTATAGTTTCGAAATAGTATGTGTATGAACTCTTCTGCTTTGTAAGATAACACTTATCTGCCCAAATTAGTTACGTTCTCCTTTTGTAGCATGAGCTCTTCTACATATGGTATGAATCAGCTAATGGATTCATGCGATGGTTAAAATCAGTAATGTCATG
>CAIGRH010022868.1:0-25253 GCA_903798295.1 Fraxinus nigra | reverse complement strand
TTAGAAAATATAATTAAAGCACATATCGTAAATTTTGTAAATGTATGGTCATCTTACAAATGAAATGAGATCAACTCATTGACTCCTAGAGCAAGGACGAGTTGTGGATTCTTATACTCGTGTTTATAGATAGAATGTCATGATGGTTGTTCTCATTTTTATAACGGCACTTATGTCGTTTTGTTGATTTTTCCTATATTTTGTTTCTTTTCCAAAGCAACGATCTCAAAAATTGGATTCCCTAACTTAAGAAAGTCAGAAAAGTTGATCATATGAAGAAAATAGTTGAATTGACAAAGATTATACGTATTGACATTTTCATCTTAGTAACAAGTGTCGTTTTCATGGACAAGTATATTTACAAACATAACAGTAGTTGTGCCGTTCTCATAGACGTTCTTATCTGAGTAACAACACAAGTGTTGTTCTCATGGACACTTATATTTGCAAACATAACAACACATGTATCATTCTCGTGTGAAGAAAAACAAGTCATTCTACTTACTCATTAGAATATAAGTAATGAGCATATCTCTCAACTTTTGTAAACGTCATATCCATCTTACAATTCAAATTAGTTCAACTTATGGTTCTCGGGGCACAAATGAGACATGACTGCTTATAATCATGTTTACAGATAGAACGACACGAGTGTTATTTTATTCTCAATAACTTCATTTGTGCTGTTCTATTATTTTCTTCTATATTTTGATTTATTTCCAACATAACAACCTCAAGCAATGAACATGTGATAAAGAACGATTGAAATGATATAAATTATAATGGACTTTTATAAGTCAATAACGACACTTGCATTGTTCTCAAGAGCATTTTAATCTCAGTAACGACACTTGTGTCGTTCTCAGCAACGCTTATAAGTCCAATAACAATACTTGTACCTTTTTTTTAAGACATAACACAGTAAATATACACACCAATATTTAACTAAAAGCAAACATATATTATAGAAAAGATTTGTCTCCTAGAATAAAGCGATCCTACTAATATGTACATTTTCAAATGTAGTCTACAACTTTTTTTTTTTTTTTGCATTGTCCAAAACATCAAAATTCTCAGACTCGAACGAAAAAATTATATGCTTTAAAACAAAATAATTTTAAGGGTTACTGTACAACACTAATCGTAAGCTCTGGTCACCTTGGAATCATATCCACCACCACTATAATTGCCATTATTTCCACCACTACCACTATACTAATATGTGCCTCCCCCACCCTAATTATAAGGGTCATCTCTTCTAAAATCAGGATCACCAAAATGCCTACCACCACGCCTACTTTTACCTCCATATGGAGCTCGATTTTCAAACTTAATTAGCCAATGGGTACCTCTTGATTGGCTTCCTAGATCAAATCAGCCAGTGGCTTTGCTAGTGATAAATTGTTCTTTGTTAAAGAAAATGGTAGTGAATCTTGTTTTCTTAGTACAACCTATACGTCTAATCCGATATACATAATCATCAAAATCATTGGGGAGATCAAAGTTGATAATGTGAGCAGCATGATGAATATCAAGACCACGACCTGCTGCATCAGTCGCAACCAAAAATCAGTGTCTATTCACTCTTAAACAATCTCAATGCTAGTCCACTTTCCTGGAACAATAGGTAAATGAAAGTCAAATCAAATAATAATCAATATATTCGTAATGAAACGACAATTACACAACTAAAGAATAAGAAGATTCAATAAAATCAAGGGGATACACAATCTTTTAAGTTGCCAACATACATACATTGTTTAGTAGGTTAGGATCCATTCTATAAATAAGAGTACTATAGTAAAAATAGCAAAACATAATATGAAGAAATTTTGAAATCAACAAGTGTAAAGTTTAATAATAGGACTCCTAAAAAATCACGAAATACAGTAAAGCATAATATGAACAATTTTACTAAAAATCACCAAATTACTTAAATCACATTACCCATAGTGTAGCTCTCTAACTCTTAGGGCATATCAAAGAACAAGCAAAATTTGCATATCACAATTTCCATTTATAGAATGCTAATAAATGAATTTCTTTTTAATCTATCATCTTCAAAACCCCAAATGTATCAAAAATCCATCCACATTAAAAAAAAACTCAACTGAAACTAAACTAAATATACAAATAAACTATGCAACAATAAAAAAATGCCCTTTTTTCTCTTTTTTCATTCTAAACTTACACCAATGGAAGCACAAAATCTCATTTCAAAATGAAAAAAATTGAAGGAAAAAGTACATATTTTGTTATATTAGCTTGTACCGAAGAGAGATGAAGTAATGTGATATAAACTTGAATCAAAGAAGAAGTTTTTTGTAATCTTGAAATATATTGAAAATTAAGGTGAAGAACACGATTTTAAAATTTGATATAAATTGAAGGACAACTTTGCCATTTTACCAATTAAAGCATTTCTAAATTTTTTATTCTAATTTAATGTTGATCAAAGGCCATTTGTTCAAACTCATTGCCCAAACAGGCTATTTGGCCAAATTTCCTAACTCAAAGTCATTTCATTTTGTCTCACAGTTACCTATTAGCTTCCAACTTTGTATAATCTCTAGACTCTATTAAACCTAAATTTATCCATCCCCTCCCCCTCCCCCTCCCCCTCCAAAAGAAAAAAGATCAATGATCAAGATTATCACATGAGAAGAGGAAGGAGATGTTGGATTGCGAAACAAAATCCTTGAAAATTGAATTTTTTTTTTTTTTTTAAATATTCACGTGAATGTTATAATCAAGAAATAAAAGAATAAAATTTACCTAAATTCAATAATCAATTCTTGAACTGGATTTAAATCACATTCAAATCTTCTATGATATTTTATAGAGTCAAGATCAAAATAAAGTTTGGACACCATATTTTAATTATTCAAAAATCAAATTTTAGACTGCATGGACCAAGAAAGCAAGAAAAGCAATTTTATTCACTTTATCTTTCTTTTCTCTTGTGAATTCACTACAACATGTGCCTATATATAGGCACAAAAAATATGATCTAGTCCATATCAAAATAGGCCTCAATTCGGTAAATTGTATATATAATCCTTATACTTTTATTACATTGCAATTTAGTCCAAAACATTCAAAGTGATTACGATTGAATCCAAAAATAAATTGGAGCTATCATAGGGACATGTTCAGACATATATCATCCAAGATCCAATAACTAGATCATGTCTAGTCGATCCTAAATCACCTAATCTAATTATTAATTTTTATTTTTCAATTGAAAACTAATATACATCTGTAATACTTTTCTCTAACATCCTGTATATGTATTTTATTTTCGGTCGAAATGTGATAATTGGCTAAGTGCACAAATGGCCATTTTGCCTCTTTGATTATTCTCACTAACTTAAGTACCATATTTCTTCAACTATCATGTGAATCAATTACATATGTCGAAATTTAATCATCGCTTAACATGGAGCTTAGATATTCACCACCGCACAGGGATAGCAGTTGACGACAATGCAGTTGGCAATCATTTGTCTTGAGTATTTGTCTTGAGTAAGGCTGGCAAGACTTTCCATTGCAAACTATTGACTTTCATATCCATCCGGCGTCGTGTTTCGCAGCTTCCACATGTGGTTCTTCTTCCTCCCTAATGTGCTCCCTTTTGATCTTATGTGGGACTTGCTATTGTTGTTCAATGGTGAAACTGTATCTGGTTTCTGCTCCACCATTTGATCTCATTTTTCTTGATAATAAACTCACTAATTAAAAGCATAAACTTTCCTAAAATACAAGTGGGAAATATAGGGGGTAGATTCCATGCAATTATTCTTAAATACCAAAGAGGCAAAGAAGTCCATATATTTGATTGCGTGGAGTGCACATAGTATCATGCCATGCGATTTCACTAGGGCTTCGATAAAAGTGAAAATTACATAGAACCATAATTTTTAAATTACCATTTCAAAAATCAGATATTCCCTTTGTCCTATTTATATATGCTTACTTTTCTTATTTTCTTGTCCCGATTATATAATTTTGTTTCTTTATTAAGAATGTTTTATTTTGTTTGTTTACTAATATACTATTATTTCTTTACTATTTTCAATAATAATTTACTAGTTATTGATAATTAAATAATGGTAAATTAGGAATGTTTTTTTTGCAAAATTGCTTTTCCAATAACATTAAATAAGATTTCTTAATCCGTATAAAAAACAAAACAAACCTATATAAATGGGATGGAGGGAATATAAAATTTGTTTATACAAAAATCAGATAATTCAATATTAATAATAATATTATAAAATTAAATCTCAAACTCATTTGATTTTCTTATTTCTTTTTTCTCTCTCGTTTCATTTTCTCCCTACATTTCTCATACCATTTTTTCTCTTTCACCAGCCGTCCTCTTCTTTCTTTCACTCTCTGTACAATCTATCCAACTCATTTTTTCTTCTATTTTATTTTTTCTTTCACTCTCTTCNCTATTTTCAATAATAATTTACTACTAGTTATTGATAATTAAATAATGGTAAATTAGGAATGTTTTTTTTGCAAAATTGCTTTTCCAATAACATTAAATAAGATTTCTTAATCCGTATAAAAAACAAAACAAACCTATATAAATGGGATGGAGGGAATATAAAATTTGTTTATACAAAAATCAGATAATTCAATATTAATAATAATATTATAAAATTAAATCTCAAACTCATTTGATTTTCTTATTTCTTTTTTCTCTCTCGTTTCATTTTCTCCCTACATTTCTCATACCATTTTTTCTCTTTCACCAGCCGTCCTCTTCTTTCTTTCACTCTCTGTACAATCTATCCAACTCATTTTTTCTTCTATTTTATTTTTTCTTTCACTCTCTTCATTCTTTCACCGGCAGGTGCCGATCGCGGAGGCGAATCCATTGTCGCTAATCAGCCGCCGTGAGCTGCAAACCCGTTGCCTCTAAACGACGATTGAGTTCTCCACGCATAGAAACGATATGAGTTGGTCTTCACTGTGTGCTACACTCAGATCTCATCGCGCCCAGTGACGATCTCGAACAGCGGCGTACGCTCTGCTCATCCCTGTGCGGCGGCCTAGATGGATTTGTGGTTTGTGGCTTTTTTGTGATGGGTTTGTGGTGATTTTTTTGGTGATTTTTGAGGCGATCTTGTAGTGTGGTGGTGGTGGTGGTGATGGTGGCCCATTTTTTTCTTCTATTTCATTTTTTCTTTCACTCTCTTCGTTCTTTCATCGGTGAATTCCGACTGCGGCGACGGATTCGTCGTCACCGCTGAACGGCTATTGAGTTCGTCGCACACAACGACTGCCAAGAGTTGGTCGTCACTATGCGCGACGCTCAGATCTCATAGCACACAGCAACGAGCTCAGAGTATTGCGCACAGCGACGTATGCTCTGCTCGTCGTTGCGCGGTGATCTGAGGCCTCTGTGGGCGGTGGCGAAAATGGATTTGTGGTTTGTGGCTTTTTTGTGATCAGTTTTGTGGTGCTTTTGTGGTGATTTTTGTAGTAATTCTTGAGGTGGTGGTGATAGTGGCGTTGGTGGTGGTCATATGTGGTACGCAAGGCACCCACGATCTAACAACGATGATGGTGCCAGAGTTTAGTGTGTGGTGGTGTTGTGGTTACTATGATGGGGATTTGGAGTTGATGTGGTGTGTGGTGGAGATTTTGCATAGTTTGGTGAGACGACAATGGTCATGGCGGGTGGTGGTGTGGTGGTGGTGGGTAGATGGTATTGAACGAGTTGTTCTTGTAACCAATTATTTGGTTGATTTTGACCAATAAATTGGTTAGTTTTTTACCAATAAATAATATGTGACCTAAAAAATATAATTGTGACTCACAATTTATTAAGTTCTAATCGAGAAATTAATTGTGACCAATTAATTTGATAATTTGTGACCGATAAATGAGTTGTGATCCATAGAAGTTTTGATTTTGTGACCGATGAATAAATTGTGATTTAAAACTCTTGATTTGTGATCGAAAAATAATTTGTGACCTATAGAATTTTTGATTTATGACGGATAAGTAATTTATAATCAATTAATTTAATAATTTGTGATCAAATTATATAGATTTATGACCTTAATATGTTTAATTAATAAAATATTTTTTAATCAATTATTTCATAAATAAAATTTAAAAACATCTGATTTTTGATAATTTAAACTTTGTTTCTTAATTTTGAAATTCGTTATGCTTAATCTCTTCGATTTGAGATTTTCCCTCAATAAAATGTACACATAAATCAAACTCTCCTAAGAAGAGTAAGGCCTTGGCCCAAAAATGCCTACATAAATATTTGATGAAATTTCGGTCCGAGAAAGAATACAATCGTATGGCTTTGAACTGAATAATACACTTGAATAATGAACATGCATGCATATTTACAATGTTCGTAGAAGGATTGTGAATGATCTTTTGGAATTAAAGTCCTAGTTTGCCAAGTGATTATGACTTTTGTGAAAAAAATTCCTATTTGTTATTTTTAATTCAACTTGCCAAAAAATGCTACAATTTCAAGAATTAATAATGCTAGTGTACATCTAGCATGGCATTTCCTCCTATGTGAGGGAATTCGTGCATTGATGGGAAAAGTGGGGACATAAAATGTACTTGTAGGAGCTTTGTTAAAGAATATGGTGGTTTGTACACTTAAATGTATGTTTTAAGAAAACGAGAACAAACGAAGTGATGAACTATAACGACATTGGACAATAAAAAAACAATATTTTATTTTTCTTCAATCCATTCCATGACTTAAAAGTCCACATTGGAATTGTGACAACACTAGAGACAGTGAAATGAGATAGGCTGAATACGAGTTAGTCGATTTGGCTACTGAGGCATTGCCCTTTTTGACATATGTCGACGAATTCCCAATATTATTCATCCAAGGAATTATATGCTCAACAACAACTCTTTTCAGAACACTGAAAACAGAGTACATGAGGTCACGGGTTCAAAAGTTTGATGGAGTTGCACTATATATAAAAAAAATTGGCTTCAGGCACATATATTTCATTCCTGAAACCACGATATCCGTTGTTATTGCTTTTTACCAACAGAATATTAGCAACCACTAATCCGTTGTTAATTTGAGGGTCGCCGATAGTTACCAACGAATTGTTGGTGATTTTCGTAGTAAAAGTCAAATACTTTTACCAACGGATGATTCTCTTCTGATCACCAACAGATACAACCCGTTGGTAATTATCCATATGTGAAAAGCTGATTTTTAGTAGTGTTGGGACTTGGGAATGAGCTTGTTCACTAATAGTTTCGGAGTATTGTGTAATTAAAAATCGAATGATTGACAATTTAACTTATTGATTCTTTTTAGTAGTTCATTGTGACGTCGTCGGTTAATTTACAACGCAACAATTGAAGTTGCACATCATCTAGTCTACTATCCAACATTTTGTTCTTTGTCGGCCCGAAATAGAATGAAGGTGCCTTTAGTTGGGTGTGACGAAGATAACAACATAATATATGATGTTTGATAAACTAGCGTGGTGAAGAACACGGTGAACGGGGATGGTGTAGCCCGAAATGGGTCGGGTTTGGGAAAATAAAATCAAGAGCAAAATGGTCAATTTAGCAACTATTTGATATGATATTGAATAAAATCTAGATTTTAATTTAAACTAAAGTCAACAATTAATTTTAATCAAATATTTTTTATGTCATTCACAATTTTTCAACAACACATTTCATCAATTTTTATTTAAGATCTACTAAAAATCTAATTTTAATGTTCACCACAGGGGCTTAACCTCCATTTCAAGGGTAAAAGAGGAAAAACAAAATTGATAAGGGTAATTAGGTTTAATTATTTTTTTAACGTAAAAAAACTATGCTACCCATTATTTTCAACTACACATTCTTTAAGAAAATAATATTGCACGCAAACTTAAAATATTTTCTTATTTTTTAACCACACATTATCCATCAAAATACTATTCCAATATGCATTTTCATTACAAAATGGGGTTCAAACATGCTCTATAATATATAATCCACCATGACTATACCCACCCACCCACACCATTGCGAAAATATTTTTTGGTCTCACGGCTCTATCTCTCTATAAAACTCTCTTTCTTTATACGACTACAAACTTTCTCAATTTCGCTCTATAAATATACAAACACATAATGAAGGCAGCCCTATTGTTGTCATATGCATTGTGCCGTGGCTTTTCGTCGGAGTGTTCAACAGAGTTGAAAGTTGCCATTTTTGGAACCATCGGCTGAATCAGGTCAGCCATTTTCTCTGCTCATGAAGTTGAACCCAACATCCCTAGTGTTGTCGTCGGCGTCAACCACATTAACATCAGATTTGACATCTTCACTCATAAAATTTAGTTTTTTTAAACTCATTTTCAATCATACATTTTATGGAATTTACAATTTCTCAACCATATATTTCATCAATTTTTACCGAAATTTACTAAAATCTAGCTTTCATTTAAATCAAACATGGGCAAAATTTCTTATACTGTCACTTCTGTACGCTTTGAGATACTTGCCAGCCCAATAAGTATAAATTTAAGATAAATTTTATTTTTAAACTTGTTTAAATAAATTATATTTTTAAGTAAGATAAGAAGTAACTAATTTGGAAAATAACTTTTACGTATGTCAAATTAATTGACACGTTTCTAAATTTGTTTGCTATGATAGATTTGCAAAACACCTTTTCCTTTATTCTAACTTGGAATTCATGTTGCTCTTTCTAAAAGTAATTCTAGAGATGTAAAAAAAGCTTGTCCGCTCGAACGGCTCGGATTCGACCTAAAAAAAGTCTGAGCAGGGCCAGCTTGTGGCTTGGGCCGACCGTTAATAATGATTTTTTTTTTTTTTAAAATAAGTACCTTGCATGTGGCTATTTAAAAATAAAAGCTATAGTGCAGGCAGCTAAGTAACATGCGAGAAAAAAAAAAGCTCAAGTTGGCTCGACCAGCTAAAGGTCGAGACGGAATTTTTTGGCCTAGCTTTTGCTCGGCTCGGTTCGGGCAAAAAAAAAAACTCGAACCTTTTTTGCTCGAGCCAAGCTCGAGTTTCGAGTTTCGGCTCGTGGTTCGATTTCACTCAACTCGTTGACATGGCTAAGTGAGCCTATGTTCGAGAACAATTCAAAACGGTATTAATTTATAAATATAGAGATTTGATTGATATATAAGTGAAAAAGAGCCGATTAGACATGACCTTTAAGAAGTTAAAAAAAGTTTTTGAGACACAAAAGTTATTTTTGAACCCATTTAATTAATTTTACATCTACTTATTGTATAAGATCTTTAAGAAGAAGTCACCGTAATTGATGTTTGGACACTAATATCTAAAAAAGTTTCCTCTTCCAAAAAAAAACTTTTCTAGGAAATTACATTTCATCAGTTCATGTGACTTTTTCATGGAACTTTATACAATAAAGGAAGCTATTTTATAGGCAAAAATAAAAATTCCTACCAAACGAACTCTAATAAAAGTAAATTCATTAAAATATGTGCTTAAAAATGAAGTATATTTATTAAAAAATATATAAATTTTGTTAGACGAAGACTTCCTTAGAGCATCTCCATTGATACTCTAAATTGTGATTTAAATTTTTAAAGGGGTCAAAAACTTTTCAATGGAGAGATGCAAAAGAAATGAAAAGTTCATTTTTCGACCAAAAAAAAAAATATATGTATATATATAAGATCTACTTGCGCGACTCATAAGTGATAAAAAACTATCAACCCACTTGCACACAATTTTTTAGATCTTTTCATTGGGGCATAATTCAAAAATTAGATGGAAGTGTTTGACCACCGTTATTTAAAAATAAAAATAAAAAATTTATATATTAATTTTCAATCACACATTCGGATAATAAAATATTGTGCACGTAAATCCATTCTTACTTTTTTAACCACATATATTTTTTTAAATTTCATTATTAAAAAATTTATTTTCTCCTGATAATGTTCGTGAAATCGGACTGAAAATGTAAAAATGATTTTGTAGATGTCAAGGATAGTTGAAAAAGACAAATTCAAGAATCAAGTCATCATAGAACCTAAAAAATAAAAAATAAAAATTAAATAAATAAAAAGACATTGTAGAAAAACGGAAGGATCTGAAAATAAAGAGAGCGCGAGATGTGCCTCAACGGCTCGACAAAGCAGACGCTCAGACGGCAAACATCAACAACAGCGACGTGACGACGCCGCTTTATCAACAACATCGATATTAACGGTTCATTTATTAAACCCTAATTTCTCCAGTTATTTGAATCGCATTTGCACACTGTTCAAAAGTTGTCATTCCGTTCTACGCATTTCCGACAATGGGATTTTGAGATCTTGCAAAATTGGAGCTGGTTTTCCTGTGTAGATTCTGAATGGAGTCGTTATTGGAGCTTTGCGATTTGATCGCGCAATACCCGGCTCAATTCTCGGAAAAACTTGCCTGGATTTGCAACCGTTGCCCATCGCCGGAGTCTTTACTGATCGGATCGCCGAGGGTTTCAAGGTCGCAGCTTAATGCCATACTTGGTGTTGCGCGATTCATCTCCAAATGCCCTGACCACGCCCATGAAACCCCCAAAACTCTTCTCCTCGCATTTTACTGCTCAATCCCCTCCTCTTTTAACCCTTCGTTCTGGCCCCAATCGTTTTCCAAGGATTCCATTTCTACGTTTTTTATTGATTTATTGAATTGTATCTCTAGAGCTGCGGACTTATCCACTGATTTTGCTAGAGATGTTGCGGGATTCACCGGGGAAATTGTGATTTACACTATAAATAATTCGGATTCTGAAATTTCTAGGATTTTCTTGAACGCTCTGTGCTTGAATTTTCCTCCAATTCTACCCTCTGACGCAAATAATTTGGTTTCTAATCTTTTGGACCGGTTTGAAATCTCTGTCATACCGAGTTCTCCAAGGGAGGCGCTTTGTATAACCCCTGACACGACTTCGGCCCAGAGCTCCCCTATAAGCGTGAACCACTTTCAGTCTCCGGGTAACGACACCATTATTGCCTCAGCTGGGTCAACGAGCAGCGCGGCTTCAAGGGATGAGGCGTCATCATCGAGAGTTATTATGGTGAATGAAAGTAGTAGCTTAACATGGAAGAGCAGCATTGATATACTGGACGGGACTATGGGGTTGAATGATGCCTCTGTTTATAAGAAGGCCTTGGCTGTCTTTGAGGAGGAGTCTGTAAAGAGCCTTGGAAAACAGGAGATTGCTTTTAAATTAATTGTCCATGTGTTGGATAAAGTTGCCATTGATCTGAAACTTCTGGAGCATGTGAGAGGTGTCGCCAAGGAGCAACTTCAATCAATTCTAACATTTTTAAAGGTACGTAAATTTAATGAGCATATTCTTTTCTTTGGGTTTTATGTGAAATTTAAAAACTTTACTTAAGACATGGATCAAAATGATGAAACTGACGGTTACAATGGCTTGGTTACGTGGGCAGATAAGGAAGAGTGATTGGGCGGAGCAAGGGCAATTGCTGAAAGTAAGGATTAATACAAAGCTGTCTGTTTACCAGGCAGCAGCAAGGTTGCAAATTAAGGCTCTTCCATCTCTTGATGCGGAAGGGAAGTCATCAAAGAGATTGTTGCATGGAGCTCTTGCATTGTTGATAGAGGCTTCGGAGGCATGCTTGTTCTCAGTGTGGCGGAAATTAAGGGCATGTGAAGTGCTCTTTAGTTCATTACTTGCTGGGATTTCCCAAGCTGCTGTCACTCGTGGTGGGCAGCTGCTTCGTATTCTACTTATCCGATTTAAACCCCTTGTTCTGGCTACATGTGCTCAGGTTATTATTGCTTTTGATGAATTGACGTATTTCTTTAATTGCTGAGATTGTTCAATAATTTGGTTAATTTGTTTCTATTTTTAACATACAGGCGGATACATGGGGCAGCAGCCCAGGGGTCATGTTCGAGAGTGTCTTGAAAACATGCTGTGAGATAATTTACTTTGGATGGACTAAGGACCGATCTCCTGTGGACACTTTTATTATGGGATTAGCCACTAGCGTTCGTGAAAGAAATGATTATGAGGAAGAGGTTTGTAACTTATAGTTGCTTCATTTAGTAAGTTTAGCGGTTATTATTATCGTCACTGTTATATATTACATAGTTTTTGTCATCACTGTTTCAGTTTTTATTGTCATCTTCATCAGTCACTCATTTTATCTTTTCCATCTTTTTGTATTATTTGTTGTTACTATTTACTTATAAACAACAAACTGACGAAATGCTTCTCTCCTTTGTGATTAAGTCTAACAATAGTTACTAAGTCTTTGAATTCATGATTTGACGAATCACGTTGCTCTTTATGTCATCCTCGACTGTTGGTTACAATGTCGATTTCACTACCTAGAGGCCCTGCAAGTTAGCCTGCAGAAAAGAAAGGCATTATTGTTGATATGAATTTTCTGGTTTACCCTTTCTCAAGGACTGATCTGCAAGAATATTGGCTAGATGTCCTTTCTAAACAAAAGAAAGGTTCTCATCAAAGCTTAAGCTGATTTTTGGTGATACATTTGAATTTCGGTCAACTTGTTTTTGTATAAGCTCCAGTTGAATATCGATATGGAAAAAGTTAAAAAACTATGGTGGGGATTAATGAATCTGTTTGTAAATGAGATTGCTATAGGATCTTACGTTGGAGTAACTTAGATAGAAACTATTCTTGTTATATATTGCAAATGACAAAGGCCATTAGCAATTTAGAGGAAAAGCTATTGATGTAAACTGACGATCAGAATAGAAGGAAACATGTTTTTTAGGTCATTAAGACACAATATATTCAATTAAATGATTGTGTTTCCAATACAATAAGTATTTATGGTCATGTGCAGATGATAAAGTATGAAGCTTCATATTATCCTTCCCTTTATATTAGCAAGCAGCTTAAACAGTTGATGAGATTGAGTAAAATGTTGATAACTATAGATTGTTTGAGTTGTTGCTGAGGGTATAATAGTTTAAAACAAGAGATTTTCTGTTTTTATGCAATTTCTTCTGGCCAGTTTTAAGTCTCATTTTCCGTTTATTTTTCTGCTTCTTTTCTATTATTTTTATAGCTAACATAGTAAAATCTTTTGTATTCTTGTATACCTGTATGATTTCAGGATGGAAAAGAGAAACAGGCAGTGCCAGCTCTGCAGCTGAATGTGATACGCTTGCTAGCCGAGTTGACAGTTGCTGTTAACAAGCCTGAACTGGTTGACTTGATATTGCCCTTATTTATTGAAAGTCTAGAAGAGGGTGATGCTTCAACTCCAGGCTTATTGAGAATTCGAGTATGAACCTATCTCTTGAATACCTAATATAATCGAATGTTTCTTCTTTTAAGCTTCTTTAATAGGTCATTTATCAGTAGAGCCCATCATAGGAAAACATTATTCTTACCACATGGTCCGTGTCTGTGGAATCTATTCTATCATTCATTTACTACTACTCAAATTGAATCTCTCGCATGGTTTCTCAACCTTCTTTTGTTGAGTTTCTGCAGCTTCTTGATGCTGTTTCTCGCATGGCGAGTTTAGGTTTTGAGAAGTCCTACCGTGAAGCTATTGTTCTCATTATTCGGAGCTACTTGGGCAAACTCTCCAGTGTTGGCTCTGCTGAAAGTAGAACCCAGGCACCCGAAGCCACAACAGAACGTGTCGAGGTACATTTGGATTTTGAATTGTTGATAATGATCATCAAGTTTGGGACAAGAATGTTCTCTTATCTATGGATGCTAACTGGTTCAATTACATTCTAGACTTTACCTGCAGGCTTTTTGTTGATTGCTAGAGGCATTACGAGTACTAAATTGCGATCAGAATATCGTCATCGTTTGCTGTCACTGTGCTCAGATGTAGGCTTGGCTGCTGAGTCCAAAAGTGGAAGGTAGAGTTCTGTAAAATTTGTGTGGTTGTAATCTTGTTGGATTAAATTTTACGATAAAATTCCTATTGACGTAAACATTATCAGGAGTGGAGCAGATTTCCTTGGGCCTCTACTCCCTGCAGTGGCTGAAATATGTTCTGACTTTGATCCCAGTGTAGGTGTTGAACCTTCGCTCTTAAAGCTATTTCGAAATTTGTGGTTCTACATTGCTCTTTTTGGGTTAGCACCTCCAATACAGAAAATACCTACTGGGACAAAGTCAGTTTCCACTACACTTAATAGTGTGGGTAGCATGGGTGCTATTGCACTACAAGCAGTTGGTGGACCATATATGTGGAACGAACAGTGGTTATCTGCTGTTCAACGCGCCTCTCAAGGGACTCCACCTCTTGTAAGTTGAGTTGAAAAAAGTCTTTATAAATCTATTGTATACCTGCTTTGATCATGGAAACTTTTAGGGTTTAGATTTGGCTTTAGCTTGTTCGTGGTTTGCTCTCTCTCTCTCTCTCTCTGTCTCTCTCTCTCTCTCACACACACACACACACACACACACACACACACACACACACACACACAAATATATATCTCATTTCCATGCTTCGATTATTTCCTGTGGGCATTCTTGTATCTGTTCCATATCTGATTGTGTGATCTTGATCACGAGCACTAAACTCTTTGCATACAAACCAAGATATGTCTATGTTTCTTCAAGTATGTATGTGCACCTATGCTCATGTATAGATATTTTTGCACCTTGGTGTATTTCGTTGTTAAATATTCATTGAGTTTTAAACGTGATTTGTCATGCTTATGAATATNCACACACACACACACACACACACACACACAAATATGTATCTCATTTCAATGCTTCGATTATTTCCTGTGGGCATTCTTGTATCTGTTCCATATCTGATTGTGTGATCTTGATCACGAGCACTAAACTCTTTGCATACAAACCAAGATATGTCTATGTTTCTTCAAGTATGTATGTGCACCTATGCTCATGTATAGATATTTTTGCACCTTGGTGTATTTCGTTGTTAAATATTCATTGAGTTTTAAACGTGATTTGTCATGCTTATGAATATTTATTCTTACTGCTCTTTGTTAGTGTGTCATCAACAATTTGCTGAGTATATTTGCAAAATGGCTGGCTCTCATGACGGTATTTGCAGCATTTCCACCTCGTCCCAAAAAGGAATTGCTATTCTTACACATTTAGGCCCCGTTTGGTAGGGATTAAAATCCAATTAAAATTGAAAATATGACCGTTATTGGTCCCACTTGTCTAATAAAAGTCAACAATAACGGCTAATTTTTCAATTTTATTCTGATTTTAATCCCTACCGAACCCCTACCGAACATGCCCTTAGTTAGTGTTCCTGGTTATGCGTCTGTTGATTTGATATAGTACGTTCAAGAAGCTAGTCTTGTTGTCCTTAAGGATTAGAATCAACTTGACCTGATATTTATTCCCACCAGAAATATTACAAGAAAAAAGAGCAACATGGGATGCCATTGAGATTATTTGTCTTGGAGACCTTGTTGATGAATATTTTGAATCAATATGATAATCTGTCACTGTTACTTAATATACCATGCAAATGTTCTTTTTCTCTGGGATTTTAGAAGTGGCAAATGATCTTTATTGCTTTTCTGGGTTTAAGGATTTGGTGGGGAACAAAAATAGAGGAGTTGAAACAAGGGACAAAGTCCTGTGTATTTGTCCATTGCATGTCATGAGTAATCAAATAGTTATGTGTTCTCATAGACATTTTGACGTATTACTTTTGTTTCCAGTTCAGCTTGTGGCAGCTTATCTTGTTTATGGACTTCCTTATTATGCACTCAATTTTCTCATGTACTGATAGAGAATGTAATTCATCATAGTACGAGATTTGGCTCAAGTTGAAGACATATTTTACAACCAAGTACCGGACTTGTATTTATAGATATGTACTATTGCCTTCAAGGTATTGCTCATGTTACTGGTACCATAATTAATCACCTTTGAATTGAAGATATTGCTTCTGGTTAACACAATGAAGAAGAATGTATTACAGATTTTCCTGGAGTAAAACGAGTTTTTCTCTGAATCAGACACGACTACTTTTAAACTGCCATCCATTTAGGTTATGGTAGCATGAGGATGATTCTTCATTTCTGATGTTTACATTGCTTAATCTGTATGATCACCATTCTTGATTTCTGACTATGATTGTTCAAGACAATAAGTACTGATTTGTATTTCATATAATATCACTCTGTGGCTCTGAGAACATTTTGTATTGGTTCAGGTGGTGAGCTCTGTGAAATGGCTTGAAGATGAGTTGGAACTTAATGCTCTTCATAACCCCGGTAGTCGGCGGGGAAGTGGAAATGAGAAAGCTGCTGTAAGTCAAAGAACTGCTCTTTCTGCTGCTCTAGGTGGGCGAGTGGAGATTTCAGCAATGAGCACAATTTCAGGTTAAGTTTAATTTCTCAGTAAATCATAATAAGAATCTGTGCTTTGGCATCGAATGAAGTGTAGAGTTTTATACATTTTCACTTTTTTTTTGGAAGCCTGGTAGGACCTTTTGAGTTGTCAGAATTATCTATGTCGTGTCTTCTGCAGGTGTCAAAGCAAATTATCTCTTAGCTGTTGCATTTCTGGAGATAATACGATTTAGCAGCAATGGTGGCATCCTCAATGGTGGTCCTAGTTCTACCTTGTCTCGAAGTGCCTTCAACTGTGTCTTTGAATACTTAAAAAGCCCCAATCTAATGCCGGCTGTCTCCCAGTGCTTGACTGCTATTGTCCATCAGGCTTTTGAAGCAGCAATTGTGTGGCTGGTATTCTTCTTCTTGTAACTTGTATCATTCAGCATATTTGGTTAAGCTTTCTTGTCAATCATTTTTATATTCATGACCCTTCACTTAGTAGCTTGGTGATCGAAACACAGTCTATATTGATATCCCAGGCGCCTATACTAATTATCCATCCTCCAAGACACAGACCAGCCAAGCAACTAATATATTGGATTATGGCATTACTATGCCCATATATAATTTCACAAACATGTGTACATAATGAGATTTGTTGGTATCACTGATCTCTTATTTGTTTCAATTGTTGAAAGAATCTTGTGATCTTGTAGCACAATTGTTTGTTAGCTTTCCAGCTAAGCAACTTATTGAGATAGGTAAAAAGAAGAATACTGTTATTGCGTGGGGGAATAATTTGTTGAATGCATTTGTATGGTGGGGTTTTGTGGGTCTGTGCTGAAAATTCACAATATGTTTTAACCTTGATGTCTTTCTGGTTGCTTGCTCTCTTCTTTATAATAATCTAGCTTGTGAAAGACATAGAAGTACATAAATTAATCTAAGTACCAAACTATGCCTCTGTTTGGGAGAAATTCTTTTTTGAAAATGTATAAGAAATTGGACTGTTACACAGTATTGCCTAAAATTTCAGCACATTTCTCACTGTACAAGCAGTGAGAAATCAGAAGCAAATTCCAATTACACCCTTCACCAACGAAAAGGCTTTTACTTTAGCAATCTCTACAAGGGCAAAACCGGAAAGCATAAACACATGGCAGTGAAATCATTCAAAGTTACTGTAGCGGAAATAGTTGATGTGACACAAAAAATGCATTCTTTGTGGAAAAATGGTTCCCAAACAGAGGCTATATAGTTTTTACAGGAAGCTGCTCTTTGATGGAGACGTATTACCAAATTTTCTTTCTAGATTTATTTCTGACAAATGATATAGGTCCTTGTAACTTGGTACAGGAGGCTAGAGCATCTGAGACTGGACAAGAAGCCGAGATTAGAGAATCCACTCTCTCTGTTCATACCTGTTTTCTCATAAAAAATCTGTCCTCAAGAGATGAACATATACGAGATATCTCACTTTATTTATTAACTCGACTAAGAGATAGGTTTCCTCAGGTAAAAGTGCATTGCTTGCTCTGAGGATTGTATTATCTTTTACTTCATTTTGTTGCTGCATGTGCTAAAATAACTAACCATGGCTCCTGTCATGCAGATATTATGGAATCCTTCTTGTCTGGATGCTTTGCTACTTTCAGTGCACAGTGATCCACCTACAGCTCTTGTGAATGATCCCGCTTATGTTGCTAGTGTTCGCTCTTTATACCAGAGGATTGTTCGGGAATGGATCATTGTTTCTCTGTCGCATGCGCCGTGCACTAGTCAGGGTCTTCTTCAGGTTCTTTTCATTTCCTTATTTGGAAGTCATCCTATGCCATTCAGTTGCTTCTTTTCTGTTGCAAATTTCATTTGCCTCGTTGTAGCTCATAATTTTATTCCTCGAGGAGATGTGCTTTTCCTAGTTTTTTTCTATCAGTTTTCTTTTTCTGCACCGTTATGTTAAGAATGTAAATGGGTTTTCTCAGTTCCTGATAATGCATATGCTGTTTGATGTTTTCCTATGGGATAGTACATGGATTCCTCTTGTAATGGGCATATCTTTGAGACAGCCGAGATTCATCTTTTGGGCAAACATTGTACAACAACCTAACCCTTAGCCCATAAATTTTTTGATCGGCTACATGAATCCTTTTAATCTTGTAATAAATACCTGAACAGTAAATTTTTGCACAGTATGATGCTGTATACTAATTTCAATACTATTCAATCTTCCTCCTAGTATGGCTCATGAACTTAATACCAAAGAAAGGGCACTGAGAAGTCCTAAATTAAAGTTTCTTCAGTACGGAAAGATGAGTAAAGATTGCTAAAGCAGACTTAAGGATATTAAATTCCCCACCTTACCAGATTTGTGACAAAAGGAGAGCTTCGAAAGACCTACTTGATGGCCTTAGGTACTCTTTAAGTCCATATAAGCTGGAGGGAATTAAAGGATCTGCACGAAGCTGAAAATCTGTAGTGAGCTAGCACTAGCGAATTAGTGCAACAACTTTGTGTGTGTTTTTTTCATAAGGTTAAACAAAAGCGGTTGCTAATGCTCGTAGTCAGTAGAATCTTCAATCTCTCCATTAGTCTTATATATCGGCTCCACAATATTCACCCTCCATTTATCCGAAATTGTTTACTCTGGAAATTCTGAAAGTTAAATTTCAAATATATGAATTTCTTTTTCCAACTTGGAAGCTTCCCTTGCTTCTTCAACTTCAAACATGCAATTTTTCAAAAGATGGAAATTTATTAATTACAAACAGTACAGAAAATTTAGTGGGGGCAAGTCCTGAATTCCAGTTAATGAAAAACACATACAGTTCATCATCAAACATACATACTGTACATTAGTTACAAGGATATGAACTATATACTAATTTCTGCATGAATTGTTCCGTCAACTTAACACGTTCAGCTTTGGTTTCACTATCAAGATGGTTCAAAAAAATTATTCTTCCTTTCTTTCTTTTGGATAGAAGTTGTAGGGGTTTCTTGGTTTACCTTTTGTTTACATCATTTTCTGTCTATTCTCTTTATTGAAATCTTGAATTTTATTGACTAAGTTATTTTCTCTAAAAGCTTTAAATCTTTTTATGGCATGAACGTACATTAAGGTCAACAATGTTGCTACCCTAAATGTGTGATCCCCAAGCACAATCAATTTGACATAATTGTTTTACTGTGGTTGGATTGTCACCAACTGATCTGCCTTTTTCGTGCAGTATATCCTAATTAGGCGACAAGATGCTTATTCACCAATAGACTTCATACCATTTTCTGAAACCCCAACAAATAAATAAATAAAAGAAAAATATGAAAGACCAAAGGAAAGAAACAAATTAAAAAGTTGATGCAGTAAAAAATGCTTTATTACCCTGTCTTCTTTTTGAATCCCTGTTCCTAACATCAAAGCTTTTTATATTCAGGAAAGGCTCTGCAAAGCTGATACATGGCAAAGAACACAGCCTACAGCTGATGTGGTATCTCTTTTATCGGAAATAAGGATTGGTACAGGTAAAAATGATTGTTGGACTGGTACAAAAACTGCAAATATTCCTGCTGTCATGGCTGCAGCTGCTGCAGCGTCTGGAGGAAACTTGAAATTAACTGATGCCTTCAATTTGGAGGTGCTGGGTACTGGTATGGTTAGTGCAACAGTAAAATGTAACCATGCTGGAGAAATTGCCGGCATGAGAAGGTTATACGAGAGCATTGGTGGCCTTGATAAGCCTCCATCAGTTGGTTCTGGTCTTAATCCTGACCTTCCGGAGCTGGGTTCGGGACCATCACTGCAACATCCACAATCTAAAAATGAATCCTTCAATGAGATGTTACTTTCGAGGTTTGTGAGTCTGCTCCAGAAGTTCGTGAACAATGCGGAGAAAGGTGGTGAAGTGGACAAATCATCATTTCGTGAAACTTGTTCTCAAGCAACTGCATTGCTTCTTTCAAATTTGGTAAAGAACCTTTCCTTCCAATTTCAGTATGGTAAAATTAATTTCAATCTTCAGTTATGTTGAACCTGATGAAAATATTCTTCTCAGGGTTCAGATTCGGAATCAAAAGTTGAGGGCTTTTCACAACTCCTACGTCTTCTTTGCTGGTGTCCAGCTTACATAACCACACTGGACGCAATGGAGACTGGTGTTTACATCTGGACTTGGTTAGTTTCAGCTGCGCCTCAATGGGGTTCGCTAGTCCTTGCTGAACTTGTGGATGCATGGTTGTGGACAATTGATACCAAGAGGGGTCTTTTTGCATCTGAGGTGATGTATTATGGACCTGCTGCAAAGTTAAGGCCTCACCTTGCTCCTGGTGAGCCTGAGAGACTGCCCGATAAGGATCCTGTTGAACAGATACTGGCTCACAGACTGTGGCTTGGTTTTTTTATTGATCGGTTTGAGGTGAGACAGGACAGAATTGGGATGTATGCTTTATTATGCTCTCTTTCTGTAACAAATTTTACTCTGGTCCTGAACTTTATGCAGGTGCTATAATATGAAACTTTACGTTCAGGTAGAGGTGTAGCCCTTGCCGGCCTTTATTATTATTATTATTATTTTGTTTTTTGTTTATCTTTTTAGAATGACCAAAAAAAAATTAAAACTTCTGGGCCTTTTACATTTTTACTGATAGGGTGGCCTGTTCCACTTTACACTTTTATCGTCTATGTACTCATAATATTTGTGCAGCTGGTGATTTATATTATTTACTACAAGTTTGTTCCTTTGCCAATTGTCCTGGCCTTTGTTTTCCTTTTAATATGCCTAACAGGTTATATTGTTTTTGATATCTTGGATTTATTAAAAATAAACACTGAACTTGAATTCATTGATGATGTAATATCTACAGAATTATTATTTTAGGCTTTAGGTATATGTTATAACTATCAATTACCAGGTCGACTTTTTTCCTTTCAATGTTGAGTGAATCATTGCATGTAATATTCCTAGCAGATCAATGTATATATTCTTGGTTTATCTTGGCTCTCTCTATATTATAATTTTTTGATGGTATACATTTTACTTCAATTATGAAGTGTCCTTTCTTTTCATGAAATGTTTCATCTTTTCAGGTAGTTCGACATAACAGTGTTGAGCAGCTTTTGTTACTTGGTCGGATGTTACAAGGGACAACAAAACTTCCTTGGAGTTTCTCCATGCATCCTGCTGCCACAGGAACCTTTTTCACTTTTATGCTTTTTGGCCTAAAATTTTGCTCATGCCAGTCACGAGGGAATCTCCAGAACTTCAGAAGTGGTCTTCAGTTGCTGGAAGATAGAATTTACAGGTGAGTCTCACTAAGAAATATTCATTTATTAATTTATTATCTGCATTTACACGCCATATTTCTTGAACTTTTCTGCAATAAGCCATTTTTGTATTATTTTGCGAACAATTGATTATTCTAAACTTGAGGAAACTGAAGCTTATGCTTGTGAGTGGAAATTTACAGGTGTACATATGTACCAGATAAAAAATTGAGTGAAAATTATGTTCATTGGACCTATGTTGAAATGCCCTTAGAAAACCATACTTAGTAGTGTTGTCACTATAAAAAGTTCAACTCACTTGAATACATGTCCCTGAATTCAGGTGACAATTGTCTCCAACATGATTTTGCTGTTTTTTCTGCAGATATCAAACTCATGCATTAGTTTTATTTAAATCCTTTGGAAGATATAATGTCACATTTTCTATTTAGGCCTGTGTGCTTTGTTAAAATGAATGGGGGTTATTATATACGTTCTTATTAGAATTGACAAAATCTTGTCATCTATTGGAACAAGAAAGCTAACATGCCTTAGTTTAATAAATTCTGCAGTAATATATTATACTGTCACCTGCATTTCTAGGATGGAGTCCATTGTGCCCTATAATATTACGTGGCTGTCCATCTTTACTTTTCGAAATCCTTAACTTGATAGCCATATAACTAATTTATTTTAGCTCTTTAGTGCTCTTCTATAGTTATTTCTGTTTTTACATATCCATCCCTTTAAGCTAAGCTGTAGAATTCTATTGTTAGTCCCCTAGATTGTGAAATACCTTGAAGTATGTTGTTTGCAGAAAACTCAGGGATTCTTTCTTTCTTTCTTTCCAAATACAGGACCGCTTTAGGGTGGTTTGCTCATGGACCTGAATGGTATGATTTGAATAACAACTTTGCTCAGACTGAAGCTCAATCCCTTTCCGTATTTGTCCATCATCTTCTAAATGAGCGAGTGGACTCTTCCCAGATAGATTCGAATGGACGGGGACTTGAAAATTGCAGCTCAATGAATGATGTGGTAAGATGATTATAACCAATACTCGGCTTCTACATTACTTGCTTATATGTCCAAAGAATAACCTTCTAGTTGCTTCAATTAAATCCTTTTATTCTAGCGTGCAGTTTACATTACTTGCTTATATGTCCAAAGAATGACCTTCTAGTTGCTTCAATTAAATCCTTTTATTCTAGCATGCAGTTTACGATGTAGACACTTAATTCTGTTCTTTCTGCAGAAGGATCAATATCACCCAGTCTGGGGTCAGATGGGGAACTATGCTGTTGAGCGGGAAAAGCCGAGGCAGTTACTTCTGATGTTATGCCAGCATGAGGCGGATAGACTTGAGGTTTGGGCACAACCTGTTGGCTCCAAGTAATTCTCACTGGATTATGATTCCTTTCATTAATCATTTGTTCATTCCATTTAATTGACTGATAATCAACGTTAGGACCACTTATGCAATTGCACATTGTTCAGGGATAACAGTTCTCGGCTTAAAATTAGCTCTGAGAAATGGATTGAATTTGCTAGAACAGCTTTCTCTGTTGACGCTCGAATTGCTTTGTCCTTGGCTGCAAGATTTCCAACAAATTCTGCTCTGAAGGCCGAAATCACCCAACTCGTTCAAGTATGTTTATCGAGTTTGCTGGAGCTAGAAAAAGAAAATTAAGTAGAACCTTAGCATGAAATCTTCAAATTTGTGCTCTTGAAAGTAAAATTTGACTCTTGAAAAGCGATGCTATAGTAATAGTTATTTCTCATAAAGTTGATTGTTGATGATTAACTAGTTCTGTTTACTATTAGGTTCAAGTTTAATATTACCGTACAATTTTAGCCCTTGTTTGATCCACATTATTTCCAAATACATTTTTCTCTCTTTTCTATTCAACTACACATTCTTCAATAAAATAATATTACACACAAACCCAAAATTTTTCCTTATTTTTTAACCTCACATTCTTCATCAATCTACTATTTCAAAATGCATTCTTCAGGAAAAAAATTGGGCTCAAACATGCTCTTAGTACTTTTGTATAATAAAATCTTCTCCAGATATTTCAATATTTGTACTTAAGTAAAAGACATAATTGAGGCATGCCATGCAAAAACACCTCTATTGTTTCCCTTGCCATCACTTTGATGTTGGCACTTTCAAATATTTGTCGCAGTCACATATATTGGAGATACGCAGCATTCCTGAAGCTTTGCCTTATTTCGTTACCCCTAAAGCAATAGATGAAAATTCCACGCTTCTGCAACAATTGCCACACTGGGCAGCTTGTTCAATCACACAGGCTCTGGAGTTCCTTACTCCCGCATATAAAGGTCATCCACGAGTCATGGCTTATGTTCTCAGGGTGTTAGAGTCATATCCTCCTGAGAGAGTGACTTTCTTCATGCCTCAGTTGGTGCAGGCTCTAAGATATGATGAAGAGGTATCATTTCCATGAAAATGGTTATTGATCCTAATAAAACAGAAAGTCAATTATTACCAGATAGACATGAAGGGGATTTTTCCCTCTACTATTGATTTCATTATTATTAGATGTCACAGTTATCGCATCTGTGCTAAATTGTGAAAAGACAACTCTGTATGTAATTCACACCTTTAGCAAACAACTTGTGCGTGGAATATCACCTTAAAGGAGGGAATAAATATATAATAAAAAGAAAATTCTAATTTTAAGTTGGCAATTTGTAGTTTCTCATCCGATCAATCCCTCATTACGTTGCAGCAAGATGAGCTCTATCTTGCACCTGCATTTAACATCATTCGAAATTTAATGTTCACGTTCTTATTGATTCTAACTTGCAGAAGTTGGTTGAGGGATACCTGCTTAGAGCTGCACAAAGGAGTGATATTTTTGCACATATCTTGATATGGCATTTACAGGTGGATCAGTTATAGACTTGCTTAGTCTGCAAGACATTGTGAATATACTTTAGCTTGTATATAATGAACATCTGGCGAAAAATTGCAGGGTGAAAATTGTGTTCCGGAGTCGGGAAAAGATGCAGCCTCTGCTAAGGTACGTTTGTTTGCCTAAAGTCAATTGATTTTTCATCACTAGTGGAATATGAAAATGTTTTTTCTATCCAATTGCATGTTTATGTAATCTTGACTGTTACCCTAATTATGCAAATTGATATTAATCATCGTACTTGACTGAAAAATTTATGCATATTTCGCCAATTTCTCTTTTACTCGTCTCCTATGTGCTTCCTTATTTTTTAGTTTAAAAATACTTGTATGATTTTTAATGAAGTCCATTTTCGGTTAATTCTTCAACAGCATACTACTATCTATTGGTTGCTTTGACTGATGATATCAAAACTATTTGCATGACATATATTAAAAGGTTATTAACTACCAAATTATTTTCTCTTACTTATTGATTTGTTTATCTGTTTTTTTAGTTCCCTATTAACCCTTTTCTTGTTCTTTCTGTGGTTAAAATGCTGATGCATTTGCTGTGATTATGAATGCCTTTGAAAGGTTCTTTGGATTTTTGTTCTCCATAAGTCGACATGCAGTTAGTTATTTGAAATGTGCTTATAATATCCAGGCGCAATTTATATTTCTTTAGGGTTATTTTTTTTAAAAGAATTGGTTTGGTTTTTCTCGCCCTTAAACCAAAAAGGTTTGGAACCCTTCCCCT